>LPNX010807195.1:128168-161374 GCA_001517045.1 Pseudotsuga menziesii
CTTCATAATAAAATATCTTCTCTCTCACTGGTTTTCCCCAAGGCGTGGGGTTTTTCCAGGGTCAAATTTGACCAAAATACTGTGTCTTAAATGTGTTGTACAGTCTGCTGATTTTTAGTTAATTTTCCGCTGCAAAGTTTACTTAGTTACAGTATATCAGCTTACAGAGACATGAAATTTACATGCATGTGATATGTGTTTGGTTTTATGAATGTTGAAGACTGATATCAGAGTTCTACTAAGTGTTTGGGCTGAGTTAAGCTCAGATTTCAACACTTACAAAGTCGGCTCCACAATATACCCCAAATATTTTTAAAATTAAAAAAATCAATTGAGATAGGTCGTCTCAAAAATATGAAGGAAAATGTGTATAAATAGGAAGTTGACGCCCTCATTTTACACAAGAAAAAGCAGAAAAACGCGGCTCTAAAATTCCGACCTCACTGAGGCAAATTTCGGTGGTGGTTTAGTAGCTCCGATTTTCGGGTATGTCAACAGTTATGAGGCAGCGAACTATGAGCAGCTTAAAAACGCAGGTGGAGGTAGACTTGAGGCAATCGCAGTAATCTTTTTGTGCAAAGAATTTTTTTATGTTTTATTACGTCTGAATTTCAGGTAGAGTATTTGCAGACTGAGGCATCCATAGAAGTCTTTAGTGCAAGATTTCCTATGTTTTATTATCTCTAATTTTCAGGCATCGTCAAAAGTGAAGCAGACCCGCAGGTTCAGTTGTTGGACATGTGAACAAGTCTTGTATGATCTTGAGGGTAGTTAATATTGCAACAGCATAAACGACTAACATAAAAATTGACATCCAAAAATCAATGTCAGATGAAGAAGATTGAGTTTGTCTGAATATTACAAAATGCATTCATGGTTTGCATACTTATGATGTTGGAGATTCTTGTTAAAATGTTCACTGATTGGTGATAGTGACAGTTCTGGAAATAATGAATAAATGACAACCTTTGAAGTGAAATGTGACTTGACAGTGATTACTTGGACAACAGCCTTGATATGACAAGTATACAAAGCTTGACTTGAAGTTTGACACACCTTGATGATGATTTTGATTGGCAGACCTTGATGATTGGGTTGACAGTTGGGATTGAGGAGTATAGTCTTGTACTTGTTGTTTTGATTTGTAGACTGGTATGTTAGTCTTGCATGACAAATCTATGTTGGAAATCATATTGTGGATAAGTTGGTGGACATGAGAAGACCCCTGATTACTTGACAAGATTCTTGAACACCAGTTACTATATTTATTGAAGTTATTGACTTGACATTTGATAACCTTGAAGTATTTAGCAGACATTTGATTGGGTTGATTTCGTTGATGCACCCTCAATGTCTTGGCATAAGTAAACACCTTGATGAACATATCTCTTGATGACTTGGCATGATGAGTATGAGCAGATTCTTCGGCAGCAGGTTTGACAGGTTCATGACAGGAACAAGTTAATGACAATAAGCAGCAGATGATTGAGTGGCAAAAATGTTTCTTAATTAGCAAGCTAAGCCTTGCACATGAGGTTTGGATTCCTCAACCTTTCTCAGTTGGAGCTGAGAAGACCAGGCTGGGTCTTGGATTGAGAATCGATGCTCTTTGTATCAGTTGGTGTTGATTGTAATTGTGAAGATTGGTGTCTTCCATTGTACATCACATGAAACATAAATAAAGCTTACTGTACATATTGTGTTGTGTCTTTTGATGATGTGATTGTTATGCTCATGATTCATAGTTGATTTAATTGATGAATACTTATGTAATAATTTATTAGCACTAATGAACTCTATTAAATTGGTTGAAGAAAAAAAAGAATTTAAATTGCCTTCACACTGATTCACCCCCCCTCTTAGTGTGACCATTGTGTCCAACAATTGGTATCAGAGTCGGCCTTCACCACAAGCCTTACAAGCTTGAAGGAGATCCGTGGACACACAATGGAAGCAAAATCAAAGTCCTCAAGCAATGATATTCCAGTATTTGATATGATAGATTATTTCGGTTGGAGGAGGAAGATAAAACCCTACTTGAAGAAGTTTGGTGTTTGGGAGATTGTGATCAATCCACCCATTCCATCCAATAAGAAGGCTAAGTCAAATGCACAGATAGAAGCTAAGAAGGACAACACCATCGCCTTGAAGTTCCTCATGGATAGACTACCCAGCTCAGTTAAAGAAAGTGTAGGTAAATACACTTCAACTAAAGACCTATGGTTCAAGTTGGAAAGTGAATACCAAAAGGGAAGACAAGACATTGAAAAGACAAATCAGGAAACAGAAGTCAAGCCCCCTGAACATGTCAAGCAGGAAGAAAAGAAAGAATTGGACTCTAGTGAAGGTATGGATTCTTCTGATTATAATAGTCGTATATGTGATGAAATTGAAAACGTTCTTGCAAAAGATGAGGAAGATCTGTCAAAGGCTACAAAGGAAATAACTCACACCTTTTTTAATATTGATCTCAAAGCCAATTGGTTCATGAACATAGTCAATCTAAATCAAAGTGACTTCATGAGGTTTAACAAGAGAATTTTGGACTCTTTGAATAAATATCAACAGAAGACCATGATACTAAAAGTATTGCTTGTAAAACTTAAGCACCAGGATGAAGTATTGTACGATCAGTTGGAAGACAAGAAAGATGAAGTTGAAAGACTAAAGACTGAATTGATCGGTCAAGTAGAAGAACAAGAAGAGCCTGGTGAAGATTCAGAAGAACTTAAAGAAAAAAGGAAGGCTAATGTTGACCTGAAGACTCAGCTGGAAGAAGCCAAGAGGACAGAGGAAGTCTTGAGACACCACTTGGATGAAAAGGAGAAGACTTGCCAAAAGTTGGAGATGGAGGTAGTTGATCTCAGAAAGAAGGATAAGAAATATGATGCATATGTCAAGTTCAATAACAGTTCAGTCATCTTGGATGAGATGTTGGATTGTCAAAGATCTCCATTTGACAAATCCATTCTTGGCTACAACAAGGAAAGAGGAAAATTTGTGATTGGCACATGGTCTCCTAAAAGCCCTTAAGCAAGCCCTTCTACGTCCAAAAATGAAAGCAACGCTCCACATCAAGAACCTACACAACACAAAGAAGACTTCGAAAGATCAAAAAAGCGTCAAGAAGTTGGTCCCACTCCTCAATACAAATTCAGAAGAGAGACAACTCCAAGATGGAATTAGGCATCTAGGTATGAAAACAATTTCAATGGTTATTTTTATTCATGTAAAGATTTTGGTCACAAAGCTATGGATTGTAGATTCAATGATAAAAGAAGTGTTGGAAGTTCCAACAACACAGTCGGGTGTTGGACATGTAACCATGTTGATCACATTGTTGCATATTGTCGTACTATGAGATGTTATAGTTGCAGTGGCTTTGGGCACAAAGCTCAAGATTGCATGAAATCAAGAAGAAAATCTATGAGGAATGCCTCATACACATCTGCAAGAAAAGCTTATGAACCATGGAAGAAGTATAATGCAAGGAGATATATAGCTCAGAAGACAAATACTCAGAATCAAGGACACTCCCAGGAATGGATGAAAAAGAATGAAACATTGAACGTGCATGAAGTGGATCAGTGTTGTTATCACATATACATTTGCAGCTGGGCTACCATGATGGAGCATACAAACTTGTCTCTTTTTTTGTTCCAAGCTATTTTTCACATGGGGTATTAGCATGCATCTTTACAACTTTAGTTATTCCAAAGGCTTGTTTATCAGATTTTCCTTGCCAGGACTGAGATTCAGAAGTCCATTGAGATGCTTTTGGTGATGATCTAAGTTCATTATAGCAGAGCCGCAGATCAAAGTTGGTACATACAGTTATAGAGGAGCTTATCAATTGGAGACAGGTATATATGGTGAGATCAAGTATACACTTTCATGGTTTGATTTTACTCTATGATGTATGTCAGATACCTATGCTTATCATGTTAGGATGATTATGGTGACCAATGGCTATATCTATTGTGCTTTAACCTGTGTCATGATTAACTAAGGAATTTGATGTGAAGACTGTTGCTCGTGCCATGCTTGTACAAATTGTAAACCTTGGTGCTAGGATGGTTCCATGTCATTTGTCCTCGCCCATCCAATTCATCCACCTTCAATTGTATCCCATGACTTAAACTGATTGAGACTTGTGAGATTGAAGATCCTTTTCCCCGTTGTGACCCTGTTGCATCTGCAACGTTTTTCCCAAATTTTTAAAAATTTTGGACCCTCCTTGTTGATTTTATCTTGCCTGGGTTTATTGGTTTCCTGAACTCGGCTGTTCCTTTGCTATAAATTTGGATTTTCCTGAGATTGAATTGAGTTCAATTGTTTACCATTTTCGGAGGATGAATGATCATTTTTTGTCTACGAATGCTTTTGACTGTGAATTTTGAAGTTTTTGACTTATGGATTGATTTCCTTTATTGCTGTCAGAGGTCGTTTGAACAGTGAATCGGGACAGTAGTCTTTTACACAGCCGCCGTTGCGGAAGGTAAATTACGAATGTCCCGATGGACAGTCATGTTTTTCGCCGATGGTTTTTATCTCCTTTGTTTATTTTTCAAAACATTGACTATCGGCGTTTTCTGTTTTCTCACGATCGGAGCATTAGTCCTTTGCATTGCCGTCGTTTCAGATGGTAGATTGCAAGCACCCCGACGGAAGCCCATATCTTTGCCGATTCCGCGAGTTTTGTTTTTAAAATGATTTGTTTTCTTTTCGCTATTCGGAACTGTTTTTGACATTTGATCCGAGGACTAGCCCTTTGCTTTGCTGATGCTTGATCTTTAGTTGTTCCAATCGCCGACGGTTTCGTGATTTGCGGGGTCCGTAGTAAGTTTGGCATCCGCCGTTGCGGCGATCTTTCGCTCTATCTTTCCGGTTTTTAGTTGATTTATCTGCCGATGCATTTCTAGCTAGTTCCTCGTTCTTCCGATCGCCGATGTTTTCTAATCTGCGGAACCCTTAGTCCATGTGACTTCCACCGTTACGGCTCCTCCTTAAACTAGTCATCCGATGCTGCAGTGGTTCTGAGGTCCGATGTTGCAGTTTTAGTGTTTATTTCACCAACGTT
The DNA here is from genome assembly GCA_001517045.1 of Pseudotsuga menziesii. Lineage (NCBI taxonomy): Eukaryota > Viridiplantae > Streptophyta > Pinopsida > Pinales > Pinaceae > Pseudotsuga > Pseudotsuga menziesii. The sequence goes on from LPNX010807195.1 coordinate 133,249, forward strand.
ATTCTTGTCACAGAACCCGTAGTCTTTATGCTACCCGCCGTTGCGGTCGTTTAGTGGATTTCTGCCCGATGCTTAGCGTTATGTTCCCGACTGCTGATAGGGTTTTCCCGCCTTTTGGTTTGTTTTTACACTATTTTATGGAATGGCGGAGTGTTCTCGTGGTATTGGTCGAGTCGGGGTTTTTCTGAGAGGAGGAGGAGTTGTTACATTTGTCCTGGTTCATGTTTTCGTCGGAGGGTTTCAAATTAGCTCAGATGTAGCTTGAATTAGGTGAAGAGTATATTCTATCAGGATTGTGTTTTTAGTTGGACAGCGGGTTTAGAGGATTTTCAGACCCAGCTAGCAGGATTTTCTTTGCCTTATCTTTTCATGCATTAATTTTGTTTATATTTTATTTTACAGAGTGCATGTATTGATACAGTTTGTGTTACTTTGTCAAATGTAAGTGATCTAAGAACTGGTTACTCATGACAGGGTGATTGCTGCTGTAGAGAAGATATGTCTAGAAGACAAAGCAGAAGACAGGAGGCAGCAAGGAAGAAGGAGAAGAAGAAATTAAGGGTCTGAGATCTCAAACAGATCGATAGCAGCAGAGGCCCAGGCTTGGGAAAAGTTCATCAGTGACCAAGCTGGTCCCTTTCTATAAAAGTACTCTTAAAATCTTAATCTGAAATGTAACATATTGTATAAATCATGAGCACTCACAAACAGACAAAATTGTGGGATTGAACGGTTGGGGGGAGCCCAAAGGTCACCGAAGGGCAGCCCAAGAGTTTTGCTTGTAGTATAAATATAGGAAAGTTAGATAGAAACGAGGACTTTTTCCCAGATAGATTTGTGAGAGTATGATGTAAAAAGAACTATTTCCTTTTGCATAAAGAAATTACAAGTTTCCTGTTGGAGAAAGCTTTGTGGAAGGTTTCAAATGCTGTGCTATGGATTTGTTGAATGTGAACTAATTCGTTTTCAACTATTATCCATTAACTGTGAGATCGTTCTAACTCTTTGAACCTATGTTCTTATTATGAATGCGCTCTAGTTTATTCTATGAAATTTCCACTGTGAGTAATGAATGTTGTTCATAAACAATTAGCTATCTGGTTGTTCATATATCTATAAATGTTCATGTGTTTTGAAATAAATAACAACTATCTGTGATTTTTCTTAATGCATGCACAAAATACATTACTCATTGATGAATAATAATCTTGCTCCGATAGGTTAGATAGTTAATTTTAGTTTTTTCTTGGTGTGTGTGGTTTAGATGCGAAAGAGTTAAGACGAGAGGTAAGAACCTGCGCATCACATTGTGACCGCTCCTCGTATTCTCTATCAATCTGCATTTTTAGATAGGCACTTGCATCTCATACTTAAATACGAAAAAACTAAAAACATACACGGTGGATCGGGCCGTAACCGGTAAAATCCTTTATTCTTGTTACTTGACCTACGATAGACGGACCGTAAACCAGACGGATTCCCCATACCAAACAGTAACGGGCTAGTTGGGAACGTTTACTGGGGAAAATCCCTAACTGTTGTTACCTGTGATTTACCAAGCCTCAACAGTTTATGGCGCTAGAAGGAGGGCCACCAGTGCATGGTTGGTCGAGGAAACTTATTTTCACAAGATTATTCCACCGATGATAGTTTTGAAAGCAGTTTGTTTTCCAATCCAATTCCTGAAGAGAAGGGTAAAGACCATCTGTATTCTGTCGATAACGAAGTAGTTAATGATCTGAGAAGACATACTAGGGCATATGTGAAGAAGATTGGAGGATTATCAATTATTCATGTCTTGCCCAGAAGAGAATATAAGAAGAAAGACCGTCCTATATTGGAAGACGCAGTGTTGGTTGGAGATTTTGAAGAACTGGTAGAAACAACCTTACAGGAAGTTGTTCAACCTTTAAGTGGGCCCAGATACACCTTACTGTTCACCTGTTCATACCCCTGTTCAGTCACCACCTCATTCTCCACCCAGACTCATGGCAAAAGTGAATGCAAATCAGCCACCCAACCCACCGAATCCACCACCTGCTTGGAGGGTTAGGTCACCTTTTAACCTGGCACCCCCTTTACATGACTTATCTCAGGCTTTTGAGAAAATGCTGCCCAAGTTTGACCCAATTGAAAAGATTTGGGTAGATGATCATTTGCAAAACTTTTACTTGGCCATAGAAGGACTAAGAGCCGAAGAACATGAAGATGTAGTCTGCAGATTGTTTCCACATACCCTGAAAGGAGCAGCAACCTCATGGTATTTTGCTCTACCTCTGCAAACTCAATCCCAGACTGGGATACATTTGAAAGAATATTTAGAAGTAAGTATGCAGTCCAAAAAAACTCATGCAACGTTAATGAAGGGGTTATGTGCTTTAAAGAAAGAAAGAAAAGAAAAAATGCATAGTTTCACCCAAAGGTTTGCTGCTTATCTTAAGAATTTTTTTGCAACTGATAAACAATCTGATAAGGTTTTGATCGAATACTATACTTCAGCTTTGGGCCTGACTTGGCCATGTTTGCCAAGATGCAAGTCAAAACTACGTTGTCAGAAACTTATGAAGAAGCCGAGAGAGTAGAAGCTGAAAAAGAGAGCATACAAGATTATCCTGAGCAATCGGGAGAAAAAACTTTTGGTAAGAAAGCCTTATTACTGTCTAAGCCTAAGGAGGAGCAGTCACATGACTTTGAAGAAATGTTGAAAATGATGCAGAAACTATCTAATAGAATAATAGATTTGGAAAAGGAAAAAGAAACTCAGAAATCTTATAAGCCTTACTATAAAAGGAGAGAGGACAACAATCAATCTAAACCTCCTCCACACAGCCCTGCATCAATAAATTTAACTGAGGTGGGTATGGATAATTTTTGCACCTTTCATCAGCAGCCTCATTCTGAAAAAAATTGCCCTCAATGGATCAATTCGATAACATTAGTAATGAATCAGCTATTGGACTATAAACTAACAGAAGCTGATGATGAAGAGGAAAAGGGAAATGAATCCACAAAAAAACATGAAGAGGATGCTCTGGTTTTATAGGACTGTGTCTTGATGTTTGATACCGAAGAAGAAGGCTATCTGAAACAAGAGGAGATATCAGAAGCAAACGTGACAACAAGAAGTCAAGGTTTGATAAAAGAAGACAGATCAGTACTCCCGAAAATCAAGAGACTTCAAAAGAATGTAAAGAAAATTCAGAAGAGCACCACAGCGGATACAATACCTGAATTCACCATTACGAGTCAAAATCCAAAGCAAATCAACATGTTTGTTTAGCCCATTGAGGAGAAGACTGATGATGTAAAAAAGAATATCAAAGAACATAAGATGGAGTATGATATTGTGGAAGATATTAAGAGGGCTAAGGCAAATATCTCGCTGTTCGAAATGTGTAATGTGCCTCAGCAGAAAGAAAGATTGTTAAAAGCACTTGAAATACCTGAAGAAAAGCTTCCCACTGACAATCAACCTAAAGAAGAAGAAATTGGTGAAGCAAGTGTGGGAGGTAAGTCTAAATACAAAGCCCCACCATTTCTATTAACTTTTGAAATTTTCAACCATAACGTGCACAACTGTTTACTAGACACAGTGACATCAGTCAATGTTATGCCGCTTTCAGTCTGCAAAAAGATAAATGGATAGCCTAAACCATCTTCCTAGCAGGTTATTCAGTTAGACAGAACAAATGTGAAGGTAATTGGGGAAATGGAGGATGTTCTGATTCGATTATCTTCAAACGAAAAAGTATGTCAGTTCATCGATATTGTAGTAGCAAACATACCTGAGGCATATGGACTTGTTTTGAGTCGGGATTGGTCAGCAAAGCTAAATGGATATTTTGCATCAGATTGGTCACATCTATGGTTGCCTTATAAGGGAAGTCCCAATCAAATAAAAGTATTAAGAGAGCCCCATATGAAGCACAATGTTACTCAGTTGGAGGGTAAGAATGAACCAGTGAATTCCGTGTTGGGAAATTACTTTATTGAGCTCGAACCGAGAAATTACCAGGCAAAAGAATCCAGCGGTACACCAGACACAGCCCGATCTCCTTCGATTTTCACGGGCTGATGAATTTGACTGTAAAATAGTAGACTTAGTTTCAGATGTAGTTGTTGATTCAAGTACAGTAGAAGTAGAAAGCCTTATTACTGTCTAAGCCTAAGGAGGAGCGATCGCATGACTTTGAAGAAATGTTGAAAATGATGCAGAAACTATCTGATAGAATAATAGATTTAGAAAAGGAAAAAGAAGCTCAAAAATCTTATAAGCCTTACTATAAAAGGAGAGAGGGCAACAATCAATCTAAGCCTCATCCACATAGTCTCGCATCAATGAATTTAACTGAGGTGGGTATGGATAACTTTTGCACCTTTCATCAGCAGCCTCATTCTGAAAAAAATTGTCCTCAATGGATCAATTCAATGACATTAGTAATGAATCAACTGTTGGACTCTAAACTAACAGAAGCTGATGATGAGGAGGAAAAAGGAAATAACTCCACAGAAAAACAAGAGGACGATACTCTGGTTTTATGGAACTGTGTCTCACTTTTTGATACAGAAGATGAAGGTACTCTGAAATAGGAAGAAATATTAGAAACAAACGTGACGACAAGAAGTCAAGGTTTGTTAAATAAAGACAAATCAGTAATCCCGAAAATTAAAAGACTTCAAAAGAACGTAAGGAAAATTCAGAAGAGCACCACCGCTGATAAAATACCTGAATTCACCATTACGAGTCAGGATCCAAAGCAAATCAACATGCATGTTAAGCCCATTGAGGAGAAGACTGATGATGTAAAATAGAATCTCAAAGAACATAAGATGCAATATGACATTGTGGAAGATATTAAAAGGGCTAAGGCAAATATCTCACTGTTTGAAATGTGTAATATGCCTCAGCAAAAAGAAAGATTGTTAAAAGCACTTGAAACACCTGAAGAAAAGCTTCCCACTGACAATCAACCCTAAGAAGAAGAAATTGGTGAAGCAAGTGTGGGAGGTAAGCCTAAATGCAAAACCCCACCATTTCTCCTGACCTTTGAAAATTTCAACCATAACATGCACAACTGTTTGGTAGACTCAGGGGCATCAGTCAATGTTATGCCACTTTCAGTTTGCAAAAAGATAAATGGACAGCCTAAACCGTCTACCTGACAGGTTATTCAGTTAGACAGAACAAATGTGAAGGTAATTGGGGAAATGGAGGGTGTTCTGATTCGATTATCTTCAAACGAAAAAGTATGTCAGTTCATCGATATTGCAGTAGCAGACATACCTAAGGCTTATGGACTTGTTTTGAGTCGGGATTGGTCAGCAAAGCTAAATGGATATTTTGCCTCTGATTGGTCACATTTGTGGTTGCCTTCTAAGGAAAGGCCCAATCAAATTAAAGTATTAAGAGAGCCCCACATGAAGCACAATGTTACTTAGTTGGAGGGTAAGAATGAACCAGTAAATTCTGTATTGGGGAATTACTTCATTGAACTAGAACCAAGAAACTACCAAGCGAAAGAAGCCAGCGGTACACCAGACACACAGCCCAATCTCCTTCGGTTTTCACGCGCTAAGGAATTTGACTGTAAATTAGTAGACTTAGTTTCAGATGTAGTTGTTGATTCAAGTACAATAGAAGTAGATAGTTTTTGGACACTTTTTTTTATGGATCTAAAACTTTGGAAGGATCAGGAGTTGGCTGTGTCCTAATTGATCCAAAGAAAAATAAACATTTTCTTTCATGTAGATTAGAGTTTGAATGTACCAATAACACAGCCGAATATGAAGCATTAGTTCAGGGACTAAAAAAAGCAATTGAATTAAAAGTAGAAAATCCGAAAGTGTATGGGGATTCTGAAATAATTGTAAAGCAAATTCGAAAACAGATACATTGCATCTCACCTCATTTAAAAGCTTATCAAAATGAAGTGTGGGATTTGCTGACAAATTTTTATGCATTTAATATTGTATCCATTCCTAGACTTAAGAATGCAGCAGCTAACTTGTTAGCTTCCTCAGCTGCAAGGCTTGTACCTTCAAATAACAAGTGTTCTATTGAATTACTTTTCAGGCCTTCGGTTCCAGACATGATTACTAACCTATGAGTTTTTGATGATGATCAACAAATCTTGTAATGTTTGATGAATGATGAAACTTTCAAAGGGGCAATTATCGATGACGAAGAACACCAAGCTGAGTTAAAATTCGATAACTTCATTCCTAAAGGGGTCAGGACCTTAGAGCGGATGTTTGATTTAGACAGCAAATTCAGAAGACCAGCAAATGTCAAGACTCATAGCTCGTCTTTGCAATTCGAGCTGATAAATTTGGGAACTGATGTTAAACCCAAATATGTAAATTTGGGAAAGTGTTGTTCCCCGAGTGAAAGAAATAAGTTCATTAGTTTGTTCAAACAGTGCAAAGATGTATTTTCCTGGACATATGAAGAGCTTAAAACATATGACACCAAGATTATACAGCATGTCATCCCTATTAGATCTGGAGTCAAGCCTTATCAACAGCCGTTGAGAAAAATGCATCCAAAACTGGAGCCGTTAATTCAGAATGAAGTGAAGAAATTATTGGATGCTAAAATTATATTCAAAGTCAGACACTCAGAATGGGTGTCGAATCTGGTACCAGTAAGGAAGAAATCTGGAGAAATTAAGCTATGTGTGGATTTCAGAAACCTAAATCGCGCTTCGGATAAAGACAACTACCCAGTCCCACCCATGGAACAGATATTGCAGATGGTTTCGAGTTCTGAGTTATTTTCATTATTAGATGGATTCTCTGGTTACAATCAAGTGCTAGTAGCTGAGGAAGACAGACTTAAAACTACATTCAAAACAAAATGGGGAACTTTTGCTTACAAAAGGATGCCCTTTGGACTCATCAACGCTGGAGCTACTTTCCAGAGGGCTATGGATATAGCTTTCCGCGGTCTAATTGGCCGTAGTGTTGTAGTATATCTCGACAATGTCACGATATTTTCAAAGAAGAGAGAAGAACACGCATTCCATCTAAAACAAATTTTCGAGCGTTGTCGAAAATATGGCATCTCACTGAATCCAAGGAAATGTGTGTTTGCGATTATAGAAGGAAAGCTATTGGGTCACGTGGTTTCTAAAAAGGGGATCTCCATAGACCCAAAAATGATCAAAGCTATCGAACAGATCCCTTTACCCCATAACAAAAAAGGTATGCAATCATTCATGGGGACAATAAATTTCGTGCAAAAGTTTGTGCCAAATTTTGCTCAAATTGTTAAACTTTTGCAGCGAATGGTGAAACAAAGCGTACAATTCAAGTGGACTAATGTAGAGAAGAATGCATTCAGTAAAATAAAGACATCTATTGCTCATGCACCCTCTCTCAAAAGTCCAAATTTTGAAAAGGATTTTATTTTGTACACTTTCGCATCTGACGATTCATTAGCAGTGGTGCTTACTCAAAAGGAAGATGGGGGAGATGAGTACCCCATATCATTTATGAGCACTGGCCTGCAGGGGGACCAATTGAATTACCTAGCTGTGGATACTATTGGCCCATAAGATTCTCAGAGCCGGATACTATTGGCCCACACTGTTTAAGGACGCGCACGCCCATGTCAGAAAGTGTGATATCTACCAGAGGTGTGGAGGAAGACAAGCCAAAGCAGCAGGACCATTGAAGCCTGTGATGATAACAGAACCATTTGAGCAATGGGGGATTGATATCATTGGCGAGATAAAACCAAATTCTTCCTTGCAACACAAATATATTTTGACGGCAACTGACTACTTCACTAGATGGGTCGAGGCAATTCCGTTACGTAAAGTGAATGAAGATGCGGTCATGGATTTTTTGCAAGATCATATTATGACCAGGTTTGGGGTTCCAATTTCCCTGGTTTTCGATAATGCTACTTATTTTTCTTCTATTAGATTAACTGTTTTTGCTCATGAAAAAGGAATTAAGCTGCACTATTCTGCAAACTACTACCCACAAGGGAATGGTTTGGCAGAATCTACAAACAAGAATCTGATTAGGATCTTAAAAAAAACTGTGATAGAAAACCAGAGAAGTTGGCATTTAGCATTACCAAATGCTCTTTGGCCTAATAGGGTCACACCCAAGAATTCCTTAGGTGTGTCACTATATACCCTTGTTTATGGAAAAGCAGCTTTCCTTCCTCCTAACATTATGCTACCATCTTCCATAATAGCCCAAGAGTCTAGAGGCACAGATAACGAAATATTGCAAATTAAAATCTATAATGTTTTGAAGGCGGAAGAGTCTAGATCCAGGGCCAAAGAACGTTTTAAGCATCAACAGGAAGTAGTGAAACGGTGGTTTGATAAACACAAAGCTGAAAAAAGGGAATTTGAAGTGGAAGACCTGGTTCTTAAGTGGGATCACCCGCAAGATGAAAAGGGGAAACACACGAAGTTTCAACAGTTATGGGCAGGCCCTTTTCAGATTGCAGCAAAACTTGGCCCCTCAACCTACAAATTGCAAGATTTACAGGGGTGGGAAGAGAACTTAACAGTTAATAGTTTAGTTCTCAAACCTTATTTTTCATGATTTTTGTTTTTGTTTTGTACATAAATAAATTGATTTGGTTTTTTATTTTGGATTTACTTTATTTCTGTTTGTTCTAGTTTAGATTTTGATGGATTTCAATAAAAGAAGCAAACTTTTGGTTGCATGGAGAGCATCAGAATTCTGGATTAACTAAAATCCTTGATTATTAGACTGTGTACTATTGTTTTATCTGAAAGAATTTCTTCTAGTTAGCAGTTTTCCTAAATGGCTATAAACACATTGAAGTCCTACTTAATCCTTGTAAAATAACTCAGGATCAAAAAGTTTGGAATACTATTTCGAGGCTCCATCCATCTCACATTTAAAAATGTCCTAGGGAGTGACAGCAAAAAACCCATGTAAAGGAAGCAAGGTAAACAGCATATTATATATAAATGATCCCATGCCAAGAATTGAAAGCCAAAAGACAAATAAGAGTCAAGAATCTCCTGAGAAAGCAATATGTATCAAAACAAAGTACTAAATCATATGAGTACGAAATTGCCAAAGTTCTTCTCCATCCGTGAGCTGAAAATTAAACACTTCTCTCACACAAAATGACACTATGGATAGAGGAGCCTGAACAAAAATTCAGAAAGAAAGGCATGTAGTAGGGACTCAAAAAAGGACCAAAAGGTCCAAAAGCACAAAAAGTACAAAATTGCATGGAAATGAGGAACAAATGAATATTTATGTTTACCATATGTTACAATCCTGTGGTGTCCAAGTTGGAAACTATCCAAAGACACAGGTAAAAAATGAAATTCATATTCCTGGCCTCAAAAAAGTTATCTAGACTTTTAAATCTTGGTTCCCATGATCCCTAAATTGGACTGATATCAATGATTAAAGTACATACATTTGTCATTTGGGAAATCCAGACATCTAGAGAAATTCAGCATGTTAGTATTTATTATCAAAACAATCTGTTGCTCAAAGAAAAAGTTTTCCAGAGATCTGGGTTCACCAGATAGTCGCCAATTGTTGCAGCTGCAACTTTTTCCCAAATTTTTAAAAATTTTGGACCCTCCTTGTTGATTTTATCTTGCCTGATTTTATTGGTTTCCTAAACTCGGTTGTTCCTTTGCTATAAATTTGGATTTTCCTGAGATTGAATTGAGTTCAATTGTTTACCATTTTTGGAGGATGAATGATCATTTTTTGTCTACGAATGCTTTTGACTGTGAAGTTTGAAGTTTTTGACTTATGGATTGATTTCCTTTATCGCTGTGAGAGGTCGTCTGAACAGTGAATCGGGACAGTAGTCTTTTATGCAGCCGCCGTTGCGAAAGGTAAATTATGAATGTCCCGATGGACAGTCATGCTTTTCACCGATGGTTTTTATCTCCTTTGTTTATTTTTCATAACTTTGACTATCGACGTTTTCTGTTTTCTCACGATCGGAGCATTAGTCCTTTGCGTTGCTGCCGTTTCGAATGGTAGATTGCAAGCACCCCGACGGAAGCCCATATCTTTGCCGATTCCGCGAGTTTTGTTTTTAAAATGATTTGTTTTCTTTTCGCTATTCAAAACTGTTTTTGACATTTGATCGGAGGACTAGCCCTTTGCTTTACCGACACTTGATCTTTAGTTGTTTCGATCGCCGACGGTTTCGTGATTTGCGAGGTCCGTAGTCAGTTTGGCATCCGCCGTTGCGGCGATCTTTCGCTCTATCTTTCCGATTTTTAGTTGATTTATCTATCGATGCATTTCTAGCTAGTTCCTCGTTCTTCCGATCGCCGATGTTTTCTGGTTTGCGGAACCCTTAGTCCATGTGACTTCCGCCGTTACGGCTCCTCATTGAACTAGTCGTCCGATGCTGTAGTGGTTCTGAGGTCCGATGCTACAGTTTTAGTGTTTATTTCACCAACGTTATTCTTGTCACGGAACCCGTAGTCTTTATGCTACCCGTCGTTGCGGCTGTTTTGTGGATTTATGCCCGATGCTTAGCGTTTTGTTCCCGACTGCTGATAGGGTTTTCCCACCTTTTGGTTTGTTTTTACACTATTTTATGGAATGGCGGAGTGTTCTCATGGTATTGGTTGAGTCGAGGTTTTTCTAGGAGGAGCTGTTACATTTGTGCTAGTTCATGTTTTCGTCGGAGGGTTTCAAATTAGCTCAAATGCGACTTGAATTAGGTGAAGAGTATATTCTATCAGGATTGTGTTTTTAGTTGGACAGCAGATTTAGAGGATTTTCAGACCCAGCTGGCATGATTTTCTTTGCCTTATCTTTTCATGCATTAATTTTGTTTATATTTTATTTTACGGAATGCATGTATTGATACAGTTTGTGTTACTTTGTCAAACATTAAGTGATCTAAGAACTGGTTACTCATGACAGGGTGATTGCTATTGTAGAGAAGATATGTCTAGAAGACACAGCAGAAGACAAGAGGCAACAAGGAAGAAGGAGAAGAAGAAATTAAGGGTCTAAGATCTCAAACAGATCGATAGCAGCAGAGGCCCAGACTTGGGAAAAGTTCATTAGTGACCAAGCTGGTCCCTTTCTATAAAAGTACTCTTAAAATCTTAATCTGAAATGTAACGTATTGTATAAATCATGAGCACTCACAAATAGACAAAATTGTGGGATTGAACGGTTGGGGGGAGCCCAAAGGTCACCGAGGGGCAGCCCAAGAGTTTTGCTTGTAGTATAAATATAGGAAAGTTAGATAGAAACGAGGACTTTTTCCCAGATAGATTTGTGAGAGTATGATGTAAGAAGAACTATTTCTTTTGCATAAAGAAATTACAAGTTTCTTGTTGGAGAAAGCTTTGTGAAAGGTTTCAAATGTTGTGCTATGGATTTGTTAAATGTGAACTATTTTGTTTTCAGTTGTTATCCATTAACTGTGAGATCGTTCTAACTCTTTGAACCTATGTTCTTGTTATGAATGCACTCTAGTTTATTTTATGAAATTTCCACGATGAGTAATGAATGTTGTTCATAAACAATTAGCTATCTGGTTGTTCATATATCTATAAATGTTCATGTGTTTTGAAATAAGTAACAGCTATCTGTGATTTTTCTTAATGCATGCACAAAATACATTACTCATTGATGAATAATAATCTTGCTCCCTAGGGATAGGTTAGATAGTTAGTTTTAGTTTTTTCTTGCTGTGTGTGGTTTAGATGCGAGAGAGTTAAGACGAGAGGTAAGAACATGCGCATCACATTGTGACCGCTCCTCGTATTCTCTATCAATCTGCATTTTTAGATAGGCACTTGCATCTCATACTTAAATACAAAAAAACTAAAAACATACACGATGGACCGGGCCGTAACCGGTAAAACCCTTGATGATGCCCCCTCTCCTAATCGGTTATTGCTAGGTTGCTTGTCAAGGGACTGGCAACCCCTTGACAATGTCCCTAGTACCTAACCCTTAGGAGCAGTGTTAAGGACAAAAGGATTGTCCCATCCGTTTGGATCTTCCCCTTTATACAGTGATGACAAAATATATTAAACTATGTACCTTGAAAGAGAGCAAAGTCTTTGGTCCTCTTGTTGAATGCTTATCCACCCTTATGGTTCACCTTATTCTTATGGATGTGTGTCGTGTGGATTATGGTCCCCTTGTTGACTCTTAGTCCTTTAGCTTACTTGATTTTGGCACTCTTATTTGTGTGCACCTTTGATTACGATGACTCCTATTTATGGATTTTATTTGGTACACTATCCTAAGTGTATTTACCTTATGGTTGTACTAAAGGACCATTGGAGCACTCATTGTTTATGATTTTATTGATTAAATTATTGGACCTTTTTATCTTTATTTCTTGACCATTTTATTTGTTGTTTTATTGTTGACCACTTTATCCTATCCTAAGTCTTAGTTTTACTTTATGGTCTTATGAATAAAACCTTTATGGTTTTATTAATAAAGACACTTGGTCCATTTAATTTACCTTATGTTTTTTTTATTTCTTCTTTTCTTTGGATTTTATGGACCACTTTATTTTTTGACCTGTGGTAACCTAAAGTATCTTTCAATATATATATATATATATGATATAGATCTTACCTTGGAAAACAACCTGCGGCTGGGTTCTTTCACGTGCTTATTCTCCATGGCTTCCTTTACGGTTCACCCGCGGCTGGGTTCTTTCACGTGCCTATTCTCCATGGCTTCCTTCACGATTCACCTGCGGCCTTTTCACGCTGATCTCTTTCTTCTGGGCTGCGACTTCTCTTTGCGATCTTCTCCTTCACGACTGTGATTTCATTCACAGGTTTTACATCTCCCACACGAGCTTCACCACTGCGCTCTCTGCTTGGTATCTTCGTGATTTTATTCTCAGCCGATTTTGTGATTAATCCTGGGTTCAATTTGGATGTGTGATTTATCTCTGCGATCTCCAAAGCGTGAATTTTCACGTACTTGAATTTGCAATTTTTCCCCTCGAGCTTATTCTCCGCGTTTCTCTTCACGAGTCTTATCTCTGGCTTATAGTGACCTCTGCGATATTGGGTCCACGGCTATCTCCGTGATTTTGTTTGGGTGACCTCTACGATTTGGTTATTCTGTGATCTCTGATGGCCATCATGACTCCTCCCCGTGATTCTTCGCGAACTCTGCTTGATCTCTGTGATTTGTATTTTTCATGGCCTTATCTCTCAACTTGTCTCTGCAATTAATCTTTGTGTGAGAGTGCTTACGACCTGTCACTGCAATTTTACCTCTGTGTGATTTATTACGGACGTACCTCATGATTTGTCCCTACGGACTATCTCAGCGTGAATCCTTATGGGTTTTACCTCTGTGTGCCGGGTTCCTTTCCCTGAGTGTGGACTATGGATTTATCATCATGACTGTCAGAGAGTTTTGACTGTGCTAAGTATGACTGAGTGTCTCTTGTGCTAAGTGACTGTGTGTCCTTGGCATGAATGTTTTGGGCATGACTGAATTACTCTAGCCTATACTTTTGATTGACATCTCTCTCTCTGTTGACTAAGAGTCTGAGGTCTGTTTCTGTTTGCTTTAACCCTCTCTCTCAAGGTACGTATATGGTTTACCGAGTTTGACTTGTCCCTTCGGTGACAAGATCAAACTTAGAAACATCTGAGTATAAAGTGGATCCAACAATGGTATGATTTGCTAATACTGTATCTATTTTTGTTATGTACATGATATTCGAAGTGAAACATCTCAAGGATCAACTTCAACGCAATGACTAGCAGAGTGTTAAAATTAACGCAGTGACCAGCGGAGCGTTGAGTTGAAAGAGATGAAAATTATTTTCTTGTTTTATTATAGTTAGCAGCACTATTCTGAATATGAATTTACATGTTCATGCACTTATGTTTATTACGTGTATTAAAACATCAATGCCTCTTAAAATTCAACAAATGTACGGCCCAACTGTACGAAGCTCAATGATCCTGCCGCTCGCTCCTCCGTCTTCTCAGCTAAATCCTCTGTCTGACTTTCTCTCCTTGTCTGTATCCTGTCTCTGTCGGAATACAAGTGTGTTTGTTCTCTCCACCAATTGATCTCTATTTTATAACTTTAGGTAAAGCGAAAACCCTAATTTCACTTTCACTTTAACTAGTGTTAAAGCAAAAACCCTAATTTCACTTTCACTTTAACTAGTGGTTCACTAAAGTTAATTTAGATCATTTTAGATTATTTTCCAAAGTAAACTTAAAAAAAGTAAATTAAATACAACTGGTTTTCTAATTTAAGTCTTCTGCATGCAAGAACACATGCATGCAGGAAGACCTTCCTTGTTGCTACTAATTTAACAATCATGTCATATCTTATGTTATGTTGTGACTTTCACCTAGGATAGGCGTCCTTGAGTAAAGTGTGCCCTCTCTTCGACTTAGTCACTTGATCCATGTTGTGATCTCTGTATTGTTGATCTCCATCGTTGATAATGTTTTAATCTCAACCGTTGGATATAAAAGTGAGTTAAGGTTTATGTCTCTCTCAAACTATTTAAGAGAGGTGACCCCACCCCCATTGTAAGGGAGGAGCTTGGCACCGGAATTTGAATAAAGAGATTTTTTTCTGGGATTACTCTTCTGTGTACCTTGTAATTGAGTTGATGATTTGATGACTAGCATTGCTACTCTTTTACACTGAGTTTTGTTTGGGATCCATCTTGCATAATTTCCTTTTCCCATTTCATCTGTAGGTTGAAGGAGGCGTGCTAGAGAGAGAGAGAGAGGGTGTTTTTGTGGGGGAACTCAACATCGTCCCGCCTCTAGGGTGTCCAGATCAGGGAGTATTTCCATCTTGATGATTTCTTACTTCCTATCTTTTCTTTATTCTGCAGATCTCATTCGTTTGCCTTATCATTTACTTTTCACTGATCTCGCAGGTTGAAGGAGGTGCTAGGGTGACTGGTTGTGGCTCAACTACATCAAGATCTTCTCCGAAAAGGCTCATTTGAACGAGAAAGTGGCATTCTTCATCATTTCTAAAGTCATCTACAAGATCTAGGTACGACTCGCAGGCAATTTCTCCTTTTATTTTCTGCATGCATTGCCCATCACTTCCATAATTATAAAACCCTTGTTTCTTAGATCTACAATTTCTGGTTTGCAACGAGCTATAAACCTTAAAACCCACTTTGGAATAAACATTGAACCCCTAAGTTTAAATTTTCATCACAATCGGACTCCAATTTTCATCACAATCGGACTCCATTTGCCCATACAAAGCACTAGCCTGCTACTTAGGGAAAATGCCCTCCTAGGGAAAAGTGGGTATCTCCAAAACCGTAAACTGGGTATTGTTGGTTTTGCTTTCATTTGCCTAATCCTACATTCAACAATCATTTTGAGTGTCCAATTTCATTAAATTTCACCATTTTTCCCTAGATCCCAATTTTCTGCATAAAAACCTAGGGCAAAATTGGGGCTTTTCACCTGGATACCCGGAATCTCTGGGCTCTTTGTTTTCACTGGGTCTAAAGTGTCGGTATCCTTGACTGGTGTGACATCCGAGTTCTTTCGAAAGTCTTGGATATCGTAGGTCGCGACTTTAGTTGTCTTTCCTCTGTCGTCTTGAATATGATCACCTCACGAGGCAACTACAAGATCCGTGATAACAAGTGTAAAGAAGATGGCTGCCATATGGCAAGCCAAGTCTGAGGTCACTCAAAGACCTTGAGCACCTTGAGTTCATGGAGTTTGGAGGAGGAACTCAAAGGTGAGAAAGAGCAACCGATAGCTCTTTCATTAAAGCGGGACAAGTCCCTGAATCGTGGTATAGCTATGTATGTTGATAGGGGGAGCAGTGATCAGTTAGCAGTGACTTCAGATATAGATATGTGGTCACCCTTTGCCATTGATTCCAAAGGGGGAGAAATGAAGATAAAAGGGCGAGCATGATCATAGGGGGAGCATGAGTTGTTGTCATCAATGACAAAGGGGGAGATTGTTGATTGAGATGTCATTGATGCCAACATAGGACTTGCAGTGGCCCCTCGGGTTGTCATTGATGCCACCAAGGACCCCTACAATGGGCAAGCTTAATGAACAGGTATGAGTTGATCATGGACACTTGCACAGGTTTGGGATGGGTTTGATCACCATTTACCCACATACAATGCCCAGCTGGATGATATGATTGATGGTTGATTGATTGGACATACCCCTGTTGTGGTAGCCTAGCTTTGGAGCCCATTCATTGATGGTGTGCGCCTTGTAGCACACGATGGTACAAATGACCCATTTTGTGGTCATATGTTGAAGAGGTCATGACTGGATAGGGTCATGAAGCCCACATACTTGGTATGTGCCACTTGATGTTCGTGGAGCCCATTACTTGGACTTGATGATGACCTTGATGCTCTTCATGGGGTCATGGAGCCCTTGGATGTGTCATATGACCCTCTTGCATATGGAGACTTGGGTCTTAGAACCCATACACATGATGATGACTTTGTAATTTTTGAACAGGTCCATTTAAGCCCTTATCTTGATGATGAAACCTCTTGGAGCACACCCTTGCAGGTGGTGGTCCACCTTTTTGAACCCACACACAATGGTAGATTGAATGTGGTAGCTTGGCCCGTGGAGCCCATGATGATGCTCTCATTTATGGTAACATGAATCTAGAAGTCCTCAT
This sequence comes from Pseudotsuga menziesii, assembly GCA_001517045.1. Lineage (NCBI taxonomy): Eukaryota > Viridiplantae > Streptophyta > Pinopsida > Pinales > Pinaceae > Pseudotsuga > Pseudotsuga menziesii. Next base: position 149,902 of record LPNX010807195.1, read on the forward strand.
GCATTTGAAGCCCTTGAAGTGTTATGGGACTTTTAAAGACTTGGTGGTCATAGTTTGATATATGGTGTTGAAGCCCTTATACTTGTTCTTGCATGAGTTAATGAAGTTCTTTGGAAAATTAAGAAGTCTTCACTTGATGTGGGAACTTTACTCTTTAAGCCCACATCTTGGTGAAACTTGTGCTTATGTGGAACCCTTGACTTTATCATGACATATAATCTTTGAATAAGAAGAAACCCGCACCCACAAGCACTCTATGGTCACATGATGGATACATTTGATGAAAACGTGCCCAGCAATAGCATACTAAAGTTAATGTCAAGCAACCCTCCTACAAAACGTGGATGTATTGTGTGAAACCCTTCAAACGAGTCGGCCCAGCAGAAGGTCAAAACTTAGATAAAAAAATCACTTCCAAAGTTGGCTCCACAATATACCCCAAAATATTTTTAAAATTAAAAAATTCAATTGAGATAGGTCGACTCAAAAATATGAAGGAAAATGTGTATAAATAGGAGGCAAACACCCTCATTTTACACAAGAAAAAGGTGAAAAACTCGGCTCTGAAATTCAGACCTCGCTAAGGCAAATTTCGGTGGTGGTTTAGCAGTTCTGATTTTCAGGTATGTCAACAGTTATGAGGCAACGAACTCTAAGAAGCTTAAAAATGCAGGTGGAGGTAGATCTGAGGAAGTCGCATGAATCTTTTTGTGTAAGATTTTTTTATGTTTTATTATCGCTGAATTTTGGGTGGAGTATTAGCAGACTGAGGCATCCACAGAAGTCTTTTAGTGCAACATTTCTTATGTTTTATTATCTCTGATTTTTTGGCATCATTAAAAGAGAAGCAGTCCCGCAGGTTCAGTGACTATATTTATTTAAGTTATTAACTTGACATTTGATAACCTTGAAGTATTTACCAGACATTTGATTGGGCTAATTCCGTTCATGCACCCTCAATGTCTTGGCATAAGTAAACGCCTTGATGAACAGATCTCTTGATGACTTGGCATGATGAGTATGAGCAGATTCTTGAGCAACAGGTTTGACAGGCTGATGACATGGACAAGTTAATGACAATAAGCAACAGATGATTGAGAGGTGCAAGTGTTTCTTGATTGACAAGTTGAGCCTTGCACCTGAGGGTTGGATTCCTCAACCTTTCTGAATTGGAGATGAGAAGACAAGGATGGGTCTTGGATTGAGAATTGGTGCTCTTTGTATCAATTGGTATTGATTGCAGTCGCAAAGATTGGTTCTTCCATTGTACATCACATAAAACATAAATAAAGCTTACCGTACATATCTTGTTGTCTCTTGATTCATAGTTGATTTAGTTGATGAATGCTTATGTAATAATGAAGTACCGATGAACTCTGCTAAATTGGTTGAAGAATAAAAAGAAGTTAAATTGCCTTCACACTGATTAACCCCCCCTCTCGGTGTGACCATTGTGTCCAACAGAGGACGAACAATGGGGGTGAGTACACCTGCAAGGAGTTCTACGAATTTTGTTCATCGGAGGGGATCAAAAAGGAGCACAGAGTTCCTCAAGCCCCGCAGTAGAATGGAGTGGCGAAGAGGAAGAACAAGACATGGGTAGGAGCAGCCAAGGCCATTCTATTTGATCAAGGATTGCCACTATTCCTATGGGCCGAGGCATACAGGACCGTAGTCTACATTCAGAACAGGTGTCCCCACACAACTTTGGGGAGGAAGACACCTGAAGAGGTCTTCACTAGCACTAGGCCAGATGTGAGTCATCTACGCATATTTGGGAGTGTCTGCTATTGCCACATCCATGCTGACACTAGGAAGAAGTTGGACCCTTCTAGTGAGAAGGAGCTGCTAGTTGGTTACAGCGAGACTTCTAGGGCATACAAGGTATATATTCCAGCTTGGAAGAGGATCATTGTGAGCAGAGATGTCCAGTTTTATGAGGACAGAGCCTTACAAAGATCTATGGACTTACCAGCACAAGAGCATCCAGCACAGGACTCGAGAGTCAAGTTGGAGGAGCCACATGTATAGTTACAAACATAGGACACAGGTTATGGTAGTCAAAAGGAGTCAGGTGGACAGGATCCTTTGGTCATTGACTTAGAGGATCGCAGCAGGAAGAGGACATCCAGCAGCAGCAGCAGGTAGACACTTGGCCACAGCATAAGTGGTTCAGGTCCACAGTTCAGGATTCCAGGCAGATGACTCTTCCAAAGAGCTCCATGAGGCGAAGCAAACCACCAGATAGACTTGGCTATATGGCACTAATGACGAAGATGATTAACTCCAAGCCTTCCAATTTCGAGGAGGTTGCACAACATGATGTGTGGCAAAAGGCTATGGTTGAGGAGTATGACTCCATCATGAAAAAACGGGTGTGGGAGGTTGTGCCAAGGCCAAAAGGAAAACGAGTGGTTGGATCCAAGATTAATCTATAAGGTAAAGCATGCCGCTGACGAAAGAGTGGAGAAGTACATGGCGTGCTCCGTGGCAAAGGGGTATTCACATAAGGAAGGTATTGACCATGAGGAGACCTTCGCCCTTGTCGCCAAATACTCTTCTATTCGAACTATTCTCGCATTAGCAGCAAAGATGGGTTGGTGCGTTCATCAGATGGACATGAAGATTGCCTTCCTCAACGGAGTTATAGAGGAGGAGGTATGTATTGAGCAGCCTGAGGGGTTCGAGGTGGAGAACAGGGAGTCGCATGTATGTAGGTTGCAGAGAGCTCTTTATGGGCTAAAGCAGGCACCTCAGGCATGGTACTTGAGGAACGACAACTATCTACGAGAGATGGGATTCCAGCAAAGTGAGGCTGACCACAACCTGTACTTCTTGTCCGGTGAGGTACCTCTCATACTGGTTTTCTATGTAGATGATCTCTTTCTTACAGGAGATGAGAGGTTGATTGATGACTGCAAGTCCAACCTTGCAGTTGAGTTTGAGATGAAAGATCTTGGGTTGATACATTACTTCCTAGGTCTGGAGGTTTGGCAGAGAGATTGGTGCTTCTTCATTGGTCAGGGGAAGTATGGAGTAGAAAACTTGAGGAGATTCAGGATGGAGGACTGTAGACCCATGTCCACTCCTCTAGTTACCAACTAGAGGAAGATTGATGCATTGAATTCAGAGGAGTTTGATCCTACATTGTATCTCCAGCTTATCAGGTCACTCATGTATCTGGTCAACACATGACCAGACATTAGCTTTGCAGTCAACTCTTTGAGTCAGTTCATGGTGGACCCTCAGAGAATACATTGGACAGTTGCGAAGCATGTATCAAAGGAAAAGAGGAGTATGGATTGGTTTGTGAGCGCAGTGGGAGTATACAGTTAGCAGGCTTCGCAAATGTTGTCTAGGTAGGATGTGTAGAAGACCGGAAGATCACTTCAGGTTGTTGCTTCGACATTGGGTCAGGGGTTGTCTCTTGGTTCAAAAGGAAGTAGAAGTCAGTTGCATTGAACTCGGCAAAGGCTAAGTACATGGCAACCAGTTTGGCTGCATGTGAAGGGATGTGGCAAAGAAAGTTGCTTCCAAGGTTATTCGAGTGTGAGTTGGAGGCTACAGTTGTAAGTTGTGACAATCAGAGTGGCATCAGGCTATCTCAGAATCCAGTGTTCCATGACCAGAGCAAGCACAGAGACATCCAGTATCACTTCCTGAGAGACTGTACAGAGAGGAACCATTTGGCTGGAGTACATTCAGACAAATGAGCAGGTGGCAGACCTATTCGCCAAGGCACTTTGTAGGCACAGTTTTGTGAAGTTCGAAGACAAGTTGGGGTCACCTCGTTGAGAGGGAGTGTTAGAAAGTGGCAACAAGGAAGGTCTTCAATCATTTGCATGTGAGCTTGCTTGATAGAAGACATAAAACAAGAAGCCAGATTGATCATTTCCTTTATCCAAAGTTTATACTTAGGAAAAGTGCATTATGTGATCTAAGTTTAATTTGACTTAATGGAGGCACTTTTATAAAGCTCAAGTGAAAAATAATTTAAGTGATGGCTAATTTAATCTTGGCGATTGATCTCACCGGAGGATCTCATCCATTGATCCATAGTGAGAGTTAGGGTTTTCGGTTGGCCATTGAGTTAAAAGGAGATTGATTTGGTGGAGAGGACACACAACACACAGTTGCTTTAACACACTCGTTGTCAAAGGGAGATTTCTTACTCATAGCTTTCAGCCAGAGAGTGAGAAAGAAAGTTTGCAAGAAAATTTTGCAGAGGGTGAGATTGAAGAACTTCTATCCGTAGATTGATAGGGAAACACAGGCAAAATGCAGAGGCCGTACAGGCACATGCAGAGAGGGGTCGTACAAGCTTACACAGAGGTCGTACTAGCTAACGCAGGAGGCCGTACGATAAGACGCATAACAGTCATATGCTGACATGGGCGATTATACGAGTGACGCAGGCAGTCGTACAGGTGACGTAGGCAACCATACAATGATGCAGAAGGTCCTACGCTAACGCAAGGGTCGTACACGCTGACGCAGAGAGTCATACGCTGATGCAAGGATCGTACACACTGACGCAAGGGCCGTACAATCTTGTTGGGGTTCCTCAGTGAGTTTTGCTTGTACGATTTTTCCAAGTTGGGTAAAATCGATTTCTGGATTGTATTGTTCTATATCTTGCTAATAAAATATCTTCACAGACTTCTACACCGGTTTGCCCATCTTGGGTTTTTCTAGGGGTTTTCATACCCGAAAATATTGGTGTCTCTATTGATGTGATTGTTGTTCTATTTTTCTCAGTATTTATTTTCTGCTGCAATATTTGTGAAGAAACTCATTTGTGGTTGTCAGTAATAAAAAAAAATTATATACTGGGTAACTCGAGATTGGGTTTTAAGGAAATTTTACAATTGTATGTTCATGCATATTCTCAGTATTCTAACACTCTCTGGAGACCTTTTGACTTGTCGACTTGATTGGGATAAGGCCTAACTAATCCATTATTTTACAATTCTTTGGCTTGTCATGGAGTTAAGAAATATTGTATTTTAACTAAAAGAAAGATGAAAATACCTTTATATAAAGGATCTTTCTCTCCATTCATTTGTAGATGGTGGTTAGAGGTTGAGAAATGATGAAACGATGGAGCTAGAGAAGAGCTTGGAGATGGTTGATGTTGAGCTCCCTTGAAATATTAAGCTTGAAGATTAATAGAGGAGTGAGATATTCAATCTACTTTGTTGTATGTTTATATTAATGCTCTTCATTTGTTGTTAAATTGTTGTAGATGTTGATGAAATTGTCATTGATGCCAACATGGACTTGCAGTTCCCCCACAGCTTGTCAATGATGCAACCAAGTCCCTCTTGCAGTGCACAGGTATGGATGATCTCAGTATCCTCACACCCAGTGCCTTGGAGCCAGTTGACCCCATGTTTACATGGGTGTCCACAAACACTATGCTGAGAGCATAGAGCACAGAGCAGAGAAGTAAAGGGCAGTCTTTCAGCTAACAAGGAGGAGCAGAAGGTATCCAGATACTTGTCAGCATTCATGCACAGCAAGAAGTTAGAGAGGGGCTTTTGGTTTTCTTATACTTGATACATTGAAGAGTGAGGTCTCACTGGTACTAAGTGGTATTCTCCAGGAGCTCGGAAGCTAATTCTGAGAACTCTTGAGCCTAGTTTTGAATATCAAAATACAAATATTAGAAAACTTTGGGCACATTTCTTTTCTCAGTTTGAGTTAGCCAGCGTACGATATGAAGATAGGCCTTTCAATAGTGTGGAGAGTCACTGCTCTATCCAACGACAACTTGCAAAATTTCAGTGTCAAGTGTGATTTCCAACAAATAAATACAGATCATCATCCAGCTGTGCAAATCTCCTGCCAACTTGTTCCAACAAACCCACGATTCCTGAGATGGAGCCACCATTGGCGTCATTTTAAACACCTGTCGAGTTAGCTTAAAACATCAATCGCTAGGAGCTCAAATGTGTACCAATAGATTGTACTAGCTTCTCTTAAGTATGTTCATTTGCAGCAAACTGATGCAGAGATGAATTTATCAAAGTTTGAGGTTCAGCAAGGACACGGCAGGGTATAAGATCATAGGTTCCTCAGACCCGGTGTGTGACCTTACTGCCCTTCACAAGGAACGGTGTGGTGACGCCAGTTTTAATAAACCATGTCTCAAATAAAAAGAATGGACACAGTTTTGATGTCATGCAACCATGGAGGCTCTTCCAACAAAGACTTCGTTGAAGCTTCATCCGCCAGGATTCCAAGCTGCACGTGACCACACGAATTGATGCAAACCTTCATGGTGTCTACACGCTAAGGCTCTTATGTCAGAAAATAAAAAAAAGAGGGAGAGGCCACGATAGTTTACATTTATGAATGTGAACCCTTCACATGGATAGAGATCGCATTTTTTTGATGATAAATGCCACGATGTTGTGTCAACAGTTTAGCGAAAGTCTATAAATCATATGCAGCCGATTGATTGATACAGAGATTTTCTTCATCAAACGTTTTTGACTAGTCACTGAGCAAATTGCAAATTGATGTTTTTACAGCAACTGAAAACATTGACCATGACTGCAGATAGCCAATTCCATATCTATCGCTGCCATCCACTTGATGTTTGTTCTGTTTTTTTATTTCTTGAGGGGCCCTTGTCACCTCCTCCTTAACTGGAGTGACACATGATCAGGTATTCGCATAAGAGCCATATGCAGACGTTGAAACAATGGGTTAGATGTGGCATGCAGTCTGTAAATACTTCAGTTATGGCCAAATTCTCAGGAGATGAATGGAGCATACAACTTAGCAGGTAGAAAGGAACATGAAGCTTGGCTCGTAGTCCCTTTGGCAGCGAAAATACTGGAGTTGTGGTTAAACTCATCTCCACTGATAGTCGAGAGAATATGTTTACGTTGTGGGAGTCATTGATTTTCTTAAAGCAATCAATCAAGGATATCTATATTGCTACATGGAGATTTGCAGCACAAGCCTTTCTTTTTTGGACCCACGTATCATATGGCCTTGGGGACAACAAATTGCTTGGAGTTCTCTTGAAAGAGAATTGGACTCTCGATGCTGGAAAACTCTAAGTCAAATATTGGATATGCTTTAATTGAGTGGAGATCTTTTGGTCAGCGAAAGTGGTAGTTCACTTTTGTTATGTAATAAAGTTAGTTTCTTAGACTTTAGTTGAGAAAAAAGTGGATCTAGCATCCCACTTTTTCTCCATATTTTATTATTATTTTTGTAAGTTGCCAGGAAACTTGGGTACGGGTACGGGTATGGGGATGCCACTTTTTGAAAAAGGTACTTGGGTACGTCGGGGGTACTGTATATATATATATAGTCACATCATACATGAATGTAGATTTCTTCATAAATTATGAATCATGATTCATAATTATAAATTCGATGATTATTTGAACAATGAACATTCAGATTGAAAATTTGAAACATAAAATTTGATAAATTATAGACTCAGTAGATATCAATTGGAAGACTGGAAGTTACATAAGGTTTGATAAATCATTGTACCAGGCAGTTGTAACAGACAATCAAACTCGGACATGAAGGTACACTTGAAATCTTATTTTAAACACCTATTTGTACTACTGATACAGGCAATAAAAATTTGCAAATTACCAAATATATTCATGCGTTGTTGTGAGTGTATTTCTCAGTATTAAATACATATGTATATCTTTATGTGCACATTTGGTAGTCAAATTATGTTCCAAGAGTGCTGAACACAAAACCATAAAAACATTCATTGTAAATGAATGTAAAAACAATCTACCAGATTTGGACAATATTCAGTGGAATTTGAACAGTGTTGCAAAGTGTTTGACATAAGTCCTGAACCAAACTCCATACGTAGTTAGCAAAAAATTAGATCAGATTTGGTGGGGGGTCATTACTTTTTCCCCAATGGATTGCATTTTACTGAGTCGACCATACCGCCAAAGTACCCAAACATGGGGTACAAAGTACCATTTCGCCTATAAGTACCCATTTTTTTATAACGGAGTCTCGGGTACGTGGACCAAGTATGGGGTACGGCAGGAGACGTACCCTACAAGTACCTAAGTACCCGGTACGGGTATGTGTACCCTACCCTCGAGTACGGGTACCTTGGCTACATAGTTATTTTTAATTTTTATGAACCTTTTGAGTTTATAAAAGAGATAGCCTCTCTCATTACAAGTGTGGAAAAAATGGGATGATTCTTTCCCCAAAGTTTAATAGAAAATCATCAACAGGTGTTTTTTTGGATGTTTAGTTGAGCACTCTCTTTGATGTGCGGCGTGAACTTGTGGAGCTTCAATGAATGGGTGATTGCTGCTAGAAGCTATTTTTCTTTTCTATGTTTGCGTCGAAGACCATAAACGGATGCTATCATCTTATTGGAAGGTGAAAATCCATAGCAGTTGCTAGCCTTTTCCCTTTGTAAGCGTGCATACACGGGCATTGATCTTTGCATTTAATCTAGTTTGATTGTGTAATATTGATATTTTGTCAACACAGCGCATCTCCTGCAATTAGGAAGAAGAAAATCTAATAGCTGCACCATGTACTAATTAGGGTTTGCTCAATCATGTGATCTCTCCCCCTTAGTCACATATGACACAAGGCCCTCGCGAGTGCTCCTTTTGACTCCATTTCTCCCTTTGAGGTGCTGGCACTAGTCTATTTGTGAGGATTCATCTTTCCCTCTTTCCCATCACTCATTCAAATTACATCTATACTACAACTGTTTCTCTAAGGCAGCCTCTTCGTTTCACCTTGTCTGTTATTGCATCTGCCTTGAAGATCCTAACCTTAGGGAAGCTCCCCTTGAGTTGGAGAAGAACCAACCTAAAGCGAGGAAGAGAGGACTGTGGTGATAGTGGCTGCTCTTTTCGCAGTTGCCATCGGGCCGGTGTGCCTACTTTTGGGCTTTGACGCACACACGTCAGTCAGGAGCGACAACAGAGCCCACACAAAGTTGGTTTGTGCTTTGGAGCACCTTGTACCCAGTTGACAAGGTCCTTGTACCCACAAGGATGGATCTTGGAGCCACTACCTTGTAGATGATGCTAAAGACCCTGTTGATGATGTTGAAGCCCCTATGGATGATGTAGAAGCCCTAGATGGGTTGGAGAAGCATTAATGACCCATTATGTGGTCATTCATGCTCTGATGGTGTCATGGTACCCTAGGAGAATGTTTGGCAACCCCACAAGTGATGTCATGATGGATCTTGACCCTTGGAGGTCTACTGATGTGTTTAGGAGGTTGAAGAAACCCATGAAGCCTCTTGCTTGATGAAGAAGCTTTGAAGAAGTCCTTGGACCCACTCTTGATGGCTTAATGGTCCTTAGGAGATGATGTAGTCATTTATGGGTTGATGGGGCCTTAGAACCCTTGGAGATGGTCCTGGGGCATGAGGAAGACTTGGCACCCACATAGGGTGGCATAATAGCACTTGGACACTTTAGTTTGACACACTTGGTTGATTATGGATGGTGACATGCCAGCTTGATGATGGGGTCCTTGATGAAGCCCTTGTGGCTTACTAAACCCTTCGCATTGATGATGTGGTGGACACATGGCACACATGCCTTGGTCTTGAGGTCCTTAGTCCTTGATGAAGCCTTTGAGGCGTGTGGTGAAATTGAAGGTACATATGGCAACCTTGATGACTTAGGGTTAATTACAACAAACCCTAAAACCATTTCTAAAATGGTAAGGTTGACTTTGAAGACACATTCCTGTGAATTTTAATGATTACATATATTTTTAAATGGTAAAGGTTGGCCTTAAAATACTAAATAAAATTGGTTGACCTTTTTAAAGTGGCTTTATGACAAAACAAATACAAAATAATATAAAATATATACCTTGAAGTCGGCCCCTATTTTATGGATGTGGACATGTTAAAAGTGTATAAAAACAAATCACATCCACATTCAAAACACACCCAATGAAAGAGAGAGAAGGAGCTCGTTCAGCTGAGGTAAAATTCGGTGGTTTGACTGAGGAAAATTTGGGTAGCAGAAGCAGCAGTAAGAACTGCAGACCCAAATTTACAGAGATAGGGAAAAAAAATTGGGGTTTGTCTTTTCGTTTTTACCAGCATATGAGCAGCAGATCCGAGGTTATGATGAGGGTTTCCACAGTTCAATATCTGCAGCAGTAGCTAACTAAAAACAGTCCTCTTTATTTTCATTTGCGGTTTGATGCAGTTCATTGTGAACTTGCTTGGGGTCAAATTAATCCAACAAAAAAGATGAACTGAGGAGTATACCAGCACAAGGTCTGAAGAGAATTTGTGGTTTTTGGATGCCCTAAATAAGGCAGCAGTCTGAAGTCTATCCTTTTGCAGCAGCAGAATATCTTTTTAGTCTTGATTCTTTTAAAAGCTTTTCTAACCAGCAGACCTCTCTTTCGGTTGTGGAGTCTACAACTCGGTGGTAGCAGACCACACATGTTGAACAAATTGCTTGCAAGTTTGACTGGTTTTTTTTTGGACTTGTCATGATTTAGGCCCTAATTTGTTTGCAGCAGTAGAGGATAAAATGATGCCCTAACAGTCCTGATCTTCAACCTTAAAACAATCCGAGTTTTTTCATAGTTTACAGTAGCAGCTAAATCCGAATCTTTTGATGGCGGTATAGAACTTTCCTTTGGATTGTAAAGTCAACAGTAAGAATTCGTTTAAGTTCACATGCTTGAACAGTCCGAGATCTGGGTGTATGTGAAGGTTACAGACTACAGTATGCTTTTAAGAGTTGGAACAGCTGCAGTGGAGTACAGTGGATGAGCAGCATCACAGTCATTTGTTGAAGACACCTACAGTAGTTAAGGTCATCTCCAAGTTTGAATTTGTCTTGAGGTAAGATCACTTTAATGCAGACTATATGATACAATGGTGCACACATACTTCAGTTAGATGATGATAATAGTGTAGACCCATTGATAGTCCACGATGATGTTGACAATGATGTTTGAAGGATGATGAGCCTGTAACTTCTTTGAACACCTACAGGCAGTCTCTTGAACTTGATGACATGTTCAGACCTTGGGTGTTTGACAGTGTTTGAGTGATGTCTCATTGATGCACTTCTTCCACCAACAGACATTGATTAAGGTATAATGATGTATGTGAAACTCTTCTTGCACTCTTCTAGAATGAAGTCATCTACAAAAGGTGTCATACTCAGCCAAGTGAACCATGAATACAGAGATAAAGGTAAGTCCTATGGTGATGATATGTTGATGTTCTATTGTGATGAAGATATGATGATGCCCTACTTACTATGATGCAAACCCTAGCTACTATAAGATGATGATGACTGTGATGAAGACTTGGTTGGGAATTGATGTCAAACACTTCACCAATACCGCTACTAAATTCCTGTTCAATTACATCACTGATTTGTTGGTGATAATTAGAGTTTCTTGGTTTAGTAGCTTCGTCAAACACTTTGGGCAATGGTCTGGATACTAT
>LPNX010807195.1:161577-217125 GCA_001517045.1 Pseudotsuga menziesii
TATTATTAATTCTGATCAGACTTATAAAATCAACATCACATAACTTCAAGAGGCCTGAATTAACTACAAGATCTTGTCCTGAGAATGTAAGCAACTTACAGGCCTTGGTAAAGGCCAAGACGACCCTTCTTATGCATAGGAAAGTTGTGGACCATCAACTTAGAAATATATATCAGCGTCAAAGAAGATCCTCCTGTAGATGGCATGTTACTAGCAGACCAACTTTCCTCTATTGTAATGACTTCTTGTCTTGTCCAGAATCGAGTCTATGGTCACAAATGACAAATGAATACCTTCTAAATCATCCAACATTAACAACCACGGTAACCACAAACTGTAACTTGGAAGGGGACATCACTCATGAATATATATGTGCTTTTACAAAATATGCATATTTTATGTATTTTTGAGTCTACTGGTTTTTTTCTGGTTCTGATTCGATTTCCTGTCCGGTTCACATTTTGGGCTTTGCCGGTTAGATCACCGGTCCGGTTCTGATAACATTGCTATAGCCTACCACAAAGTAGTTGATTGTAACAAACTAGTTCTTTCATTCATGGATTAATTCATGACTCCATTAGCCCAAAAGATTGATAGTCATTGGTTTCTCCCTATCTCATTTCCTGTATAATTCTTTCTCATCCACTTCCTTTCTCTTCTATATCCCTTCCCCATCTCCACTTCTATTTCCTTCCATAGACTACAACCTATGTTTTTTAAGGTTTTCTCTTCAAACTTCACCTTGAGCCTCCACTCTATAGCCTTAGCAAGCCTACCTTAGGGAAGCACCCCTTGTCTTGGAGAAGAGCCAACCTAAAGTGTTGGGAAGAGTTGCTAAGGTGACAATGAGCAGCCTTTCTGAGTTACACAAAATTATCAATTGGTCCTTGGGATTTTACACTTTATGGGTACTAGATTTGTTGTAACAATGTTGACTACCATTCCTAGAGAAATGCTCCCTTGATTTCATCTTGTTGGCACATAAGTTGAGGCATGGTCACCTTCATTGGTTTCTTTCATGAGGTTGTTCCCTTCTTTCATGGATTTGGTTGAGTATTGTGATGACCTTACTCATGGTTTGATGGTTTATAGCACCTTAGAGGATGAACTTACTTTCTTTGAAGGAAGACACCCCACTTATGGAGGCCTTTTTGCACACTGTTACATTTTGGCACATTTTGGGGTGGCTTGATCTTCATTTCCTATGTGATCTTCCATCACACTCGGTAGTTCCACATTTGAGATCCATGGTTTTCCCATAGATACTTGACAAAGACACTTTCAACTAGCTCATTCTTACAACCTACTCAACTTTCCCTTTCACTTGACATAGGTGTTAGATTTTTACAAGATTATAGCAGTATAACTTTATTGCAAATGAAGAATAGGATCTCAAGAAGAAAGACAAAGCACAGAAACAAAGAACACAAGAGTTTATCCCGGGAAACCCAATTGGAGAAAACCCCGCAACCTTCGTATAGAGATGATCAATCCCGAGAATAAAGTACAAGAAGAGAGAGAGAGAGAGAGAGAGAGAGAGAATAAAATCTCTCTAATGAAAAACCCCAGAAAAATATTGTTTTTGTAACGGTAAAAATCCGTTTATGGGAACTTCTTGAACTTCCACTTTCGAAAATACAAATAATCCATGAATAGATATAAAAGTTGATAAATAAGATATGATGATTTACATTTACATTGGTAAGGCTTTATATAAGCCTTATCGTACCTTTTCAAATGAAAGGGTACATCTCTTTACTTTTTCTAATTCATTATTAATAATTAATATATATTAATATTAATACTTGATATTGATATTTAATATTTATATATTTATATATTATGTTATATATTTTATATAACATTGCTTTCCATTTAAGGGAAGCTTTGTCCTCAAAACTTATTGAAGACAAGGCTTACGTTTTATTTCTTTCTTGTAATGTCATCTCTCGATCCTTTGTGTTAGTATCCGCACCGCTTGATGAAACAAAACGATATGAGTTACGAATTTCCAAGAAAAAATGCCGCATCGTTTGTGAATTGGTCCATCCAAGATCTATCTTCACTGGAGTTGTTTGTTGATGACTTTGTTGGATGGAACTTCTTGTTCTCTGCTTAGTTTGTTCATTTTTTTTCTTTCTGTTCTAAAATAATAACTCCTCTGTTTATGTTCATTTTGACCTTGTAGTTGGTCAAAATGAGTCTTATAATTTGGGTGTCAATAAGGATCTCTTATTGTTTGTTTTTTTACTAGATTGGCTTCTTTTTTAACTGTGACAAGGACTAGATTTGTATTTGCTTCTTTTTCCAATGAATATTTATCATTCTTAAGAATCCTGGTCATTTTGTCTTGCAATTTCTCATCATATTTAAGCTTCTGAATTTGATCTATTAGAGCTCGTTAACGCTTCTTAAGGTGACCATTCTCTTCGATATTTTCTAATAGTTTCTTCTGGAGATCTTGATTCTCCTCTTCTAGCTTTTGATTGTATTGTGCCTTAACCTTAGCCTTCTTGATTTGAAGAAGCAACTTATGATTATGATCTCTTAGACGAGAGATCTCTTCTTCTTTGTCCATGATGACTTTATCAAATTCTTTCTGCATCTTTTGTATTGATTTCTAATCTTCTTGTGAAAGCACCTTCGAGATGTCTTTGAAGTCTTCAAACGACACAACCCCTAAACTTGACTTCAGTGTAACACCCTGGATTGTGACATTCTTCTTTTTGTAAGGAAATGTCAAAAACGTTTTCCTTGTGTTGAACATGAAGGTACCCAATGTATCTAACCAAGGTGACCCTAGAATTATATCAACCTTGTCTTGCTCCAATGGTACCACTAAAACAATATTGAATTGAGTTAGGACCTTGTCATCATCAACAACTAGTTGTAGGTTCTTAAGCTCATACTTCTCATTAGAAAGAATCGTATTATTGTCAATTATATCTGATTCTGAAAGCATTGATTGGTTTGTTAAATCAATGTTTATACAATTCTTCTTGGTTGTCGAGAAAATAGCAATGTGGACATCCTTCTCTTGAATAAGCCCATAAGTTTTTAATATGGGGTATGCATATTTTTTAAAAGTTTGTGGGAATCTTCCTTGTTTTTTGTCATGAGACTCCATTTTATTATGCTTCTTATCCCAAGATATATCAAAGAAAGACATCTTTTATCTTGTATAGTATACTATACTCTTCAATAATTAATTTTTTTCCCTTAAGACTTCTTGTAGGTTGGGTGGTTGGGAGGAATGATTGTTACGTTCCCCACCCAACTTCAAATCTCACTTAATCCTTAGACTTTAGTAGACTTAAGACTTCTTATGCACTTCTCGATTTCGAATATATTACTTTATATTCGAGCTTTATTATTAGCTTCGGCTTCCAATAAACCACTAGGATAAAAAACCATGTACAGTTTTTAAGTGTGGTTTCTATTGTTTTTACTTTTCCCTTTTTTTTCTTTTACTTTTCCCCTTTCTTCTTTTCTCCTTTTTTTTACTTCTCTCTATTTTTTTGAGCAAGGTCAAAGACCTAAATTCAAGGAAACCTTGACAATTTTGGCCACAATGTTAGAATTTGATAGCTCGGTGGCACTCCTGCATCAGGTGCCTAGGTGCAGGGGTCATTAACTTGGAGTCTCATTTATATTCTTAAAGTGACTTTAGTAATGTGTTTTTATTAAAGTACCCTTTTGATGTGACTTTATGATTTAAAAGTGAGTTTCACTTTATTATGTTTTTAAAGTGACTTTAAGTCATAAAGTGTACTTCTAAATATTTAGGGTAATATGACTTTTCAAAAATAAAAATTTGGTGTAAAGTTCACTTAGGAGATTTAAGTGAGTGAAAGATTACATCCCAACCATAGATCTCTTGGCCAAGATCTAATCTCGTCCATTGAAGGTGAAAAGTCATGAGAATAACCCTAATAGGGTAAATAAAAGTGCTGAGACTTCATTTGGGCACATTATTCAAGAGAGAATTCTTGAAGAGGCTCGAGTTCCAAGGAGCAGCGTGGAGGAAAAGAGAGAGAAGTGGAAAATGCATGAAGGGCACGATTTCTAGAGGAGTCTAGGGCACGAAAACCAAGGCAGCAAGCAACCATTAATGCTGGGCCGTACTGCTGAGATAAACACTTGATGCTGGGCACGTTTTCCAGGAAAGGTACAGTAATAAATGCTGATATTTATTGCTGAAGTTTGCACAGAGTTCGAGGCTGATACTGGGCGCATTTTCCAAGGAAAGGTACAGTAATAAATGCTGATATTTATTGCTGTAGTTTGCACAGAGTTCGAGGCTGATACTGGGCGCATTTTCCAAGGAAAGGTACAGCAATGAATGCTGATATTTATTGCTGAAAAGGGCACAGAGTTCGAGGCAGATTCTGGGCACATTTCTCAAGGAAAAGTACAGTCATAAATGCTGATATTTATTGCTGAAAAGGGCACAGAGTTCGAGGCAGATTCTGGGCACATTTCTCAAGGAAAAGTACAGTCATAAATGCTGATATTTATTACTGTGAATGTTTGCAGCATGCATGAGCACAGCTTCATGGTTGTGGTCTGAGAATGAGATAAGCACTGTTGGTTTTAAGCTGAGATTCGTACATTGTAAATTGTGCATGAGAAATTTCTGAGTTTTCCCTTCATAATAAAATATCTTCTCTCTCACTGGTTTTCCCCAAGGTGTGGGGTTTTTTCAGGGTCTAATTTGACCAAAATACTGTGTCTTAAAATGTTTTACAGTCTGCTGATTTTGAGTTAATTTACCGCTGCAAAGTTTACTTAGTTTCAGTATATCAGCTTACAGAGACATGAAATTTACATGCATGTGATATGTGTTTGGTTTTATGAATGTTGAAGACTGATATCAGAGTTAAGCTAAGTGTTTGGGCTGAGTTTAGCTCAGATTTTTAACATGGTATCAGAGCTGGGGCTCTGAGATTTCAGTAGACTGTTGGGCAGCAGAGAAGTGCTGATATTTTTTTGATGCTAGTGCATGTGAAGTAACAGCTGTCTGTTAATTTGTTTTTTTTTTTTCTGCTGAGAGTGAGCAGAGAAGTGCTGGTTCAGTACAGCTGATATTTTTGGTCAAAGAGGACAGAGTGTGCTTTGTTCGAAAAAGAGCAGAAGAGAATGATGGCTTACATCCGATTTGAAGATAGGTTGGAAAGGATTTCCAACTACTTACAGTGGAAAGCACGGATGACAGCTATTCTCAAGGAAAACAAGTTATGGGCCTTTGTTGGTACCACAGTGGCTCCTCCCGCAGCTGATCCTATAGCCCTTGACATACATGAGGTGAAGGAGGCCAGAACGCAGAGACTGCTTCTGGATGGTGTTAAAGATCACCTCATCCCACATTTGGCAGAGAAACTAACTGCTAAGGGGATGTGGGATACTTTAAAAAGTTTGTATGAGAACAAGAATGAAAATCGTAAAATGGCCCTAAAAGATAAGCTTCATGGCACTAAGATGGCGAGAGGCGAGAATGTAGCCTCTTACCTCACTAGACTCAGACAGATAAAAGATGAATTGAGTGCAGTTGGTGAGGTGATTCCTGATCCCGAGCTAGTGCGGATAGCCCTGAAGGGCTTCACTAATGAGTGGGACGTGTTCGTGAAGTGTGTAGTTGGCAGAGAGAACTTTCCCTCTTGGGAAAGACTATGGGATGATTTTACTCAGGAGGAGATCCGAGAAGGGAAGACTGAGCAGGTTGCTGATGAAGAGAATGTGGCCCTTTCAGCTAAGGGTAGAAAGAAAAAGGGTGGCTCGAGCAGTGGAGCCAAAGACTTGAGCAAAGTAAAATGCTTTGCTTGCCAGAGTTATGGTCACTATGCTGGGCAGTGTCCCAACAAGAAGAAGAACAAGAAGAAAGAAGAGCCTGAGAAAGCCTCTTCAGCTGAAGTGGGAGATTTTGCGAAGGAATTCGAGAGGGAATTCTCGCTCGTCTCAATTCTTTCAGACAGTAGTGTAGCAGAGAGTTTGGATACTGGAGCATGGTACATAGATAGCAGAGCAGCACGCCATATGACGAGAATACGAGCAGTTTTCCGAGAGTTGGCAGATATTGACAGAGTTATACTGACTAAGGATGAGTATGCCGGCACCCATGCAGTAGAAGGAGTTGGAAAAGTCCTATTCCAACTCGAGTTTGGTGGTTATCTGGAGGTTGGCAATGTGTTGTTTGTTCCAGAGCTGAAGAGGAACTTGGTGTCAGTTTCAGCTTTGGAGGATGACGGATATGCGGTTCTTCATGTGAGAGGACATGTTTATATATATCCGGTAAGTGGGGGCCTGGGTGCAGCGAGTCTGCTTAGCATCCGTGACGGCCGGATATACCGAGTTTTGGGGCATCCGGTGGATGGTGAGCCTGGTGAGAGATCAGACTCAGTGGCAGCAGTAGTGGCTGTCAGTGTGGAGGATTCATCCAACTCTGTGAGGAAACAGAGTTGGTATGATATGGTTCTTCAGGATGAGCAGGAGAGTGAGGAGAACTCTCAGTTCAGAGTTGTCAGACGGAGACCTTCAGCAGTTGTTCCAGTGCAGAGATCTGATAGGCATTCAGATTCAGAGGGAGCTTCAGTTATTGGAGGGAGAGATCCAGGTGGAGCTGATGACAGTAGTACCTCCCTCGCTAAGAGGGAGTGTTAGAATTTGATAGCTCGGTGGCACTCCTGCATCAGGTGCCTAGGTGCAGGGGTCATTAACTTGGAGTCTCATTTATATTCTTAAAGTGACTTTAGTAATGTGTTTTTATTAAAGTACCTTTTTGATGTGACTTTATGATTTAAAAGTGAGTTTCACTTTATTATGTTTTTAAAGTGACTTTAAGTCATAAAGTGTACTTCTAAATATTTAGGGTAATATGACTTTTCAAAAAGAAAAATTTGGTGTCAAGTTCACTTAGGAGATTTAAGTGAGTGAAAGATTAGATCCCAGCCATAGATCTCTTGGCCAAGATCTAATCTCGTCCATTGAAGGTGAAAAGTCATGAGAATAACCCTAATAGGGTAAATAAAAGTGCTGAGACTTCATTTGGGCACATTATTCAAGAGAGAATTCTTGAAGAGGCTCGAGTTCCAAGGAGCAGCATGGAGGAAAAGAGAGAGAAGTGGAAGATGCATGAAGGGCATGATTTCTAGAGGAGTCTAGGGCACGAAAACCAAGGCAGCAAGCAACCATTAATGCTGGGTCGTACTGCTGAGATAAACACTTGATGCTGGGCGCATTTTCTAAGGAAAGGTACAGTAATAAATGCTGATATTTATTGCTGAAGTTTGCACAGAGTTCGAGGCTGATACTGGGCGCATTTTCCAAGGAAAGGTACAGTAATAAATGCTGATATTTATTGCTGAAGTTTGCACAGAGTTCGAGGCTGATACTGGGCGCATTTTCCAAGGAAAGGTACAGTAATAAACGCTGATATTTATTGCTGAAGTTTGCACAGAGTTCGAGGCTGATACTGGGCGCATTTTCCAAGGAAAGGTACAGCAATGAATGCTGATATTTATTGCTGAAAAGGGCACAGAGTTCGAGGCAGATTCTGGGCACATTTCTCAAGGAAAAGTACAGTCATAAATGCTGATATTTATTACTGTGAATGTTTGCAGCATGCATGAGCACAGCTTCATGGTTGTGGTCTGAGAATGAGATAAGTACTGTTGGTTTTAAGCTGAGATTCGTACATTGTAAATTGTGCATGAGAAATTTCTGAGTTTTCCCTTCATAATAAAATATCTTCTCTCTCACTGGTTTTCCCCAAGGTGTGGGGTTTTTCCAGGGTCTAATTTGACCAAAATACTGTGTCTTAAAATGTTTTACAGTCTGCTGATTTTGAGTTAATTTACCGCTGCAAAGTTTACTTAGTTTCAGTATATCAGCTTACAGAGACATGAAATTTACATGCATGTGATATGTGTTTGGTTTTATGAATGTTGAAGACTGATATCAGAGTTAAGCTAAGTGTTTGGGCTGAGTTTAGCTCAGATTTTTAACACACAAGACATAATCAAATTCGCTCTGATACCACTATAACGATAAAAATCCGCTTACTGGAACTTCTTAAACTTCCACTTTTGAAAATACAAATAATCCATGAATAAATATAAAGTTGATAAATAAGATATGATGATTTACATTTACATTGGTAGGGCTTTATATAAGCCTTATCGTGCCTTTTCAAATGAAAGGGTACATCTCTTTACTTTCTCTAATTAACTAATTAATCATTATTAATATATATTACTATTAATAATTAATATTGATATTATATTTATATATTTATATATTATGTTATATTTTTTATATAGCAACTTCTCACTGTTGGAGCAAACTTCTTCTTGACTAGCGAACTTGCATGCTTAGTTGTGTGTCCAAATGAGGCGTCCAGCCTCTCTATTTATACACTTTACAAAACGCACATTTAACCCTAATTGGGTCGACTTGTCTAATTGACTGGGGCCGACTTACCTTGGGGGAAAATAAAAATAATTTTATTTTAATTCTAGACTTCCCCAAGGTTTACATTGATTCTTTCAAGGGTTTACATGAATGATTACATCAATATGAGCTCTCGTAGAGGTGCAAAACAATATAATAAAATTACAATAAGGATAGCTTCTGAAGTTGCACAAAATCCAACACTCCCTCTCAACAAGGAAGGTATTCTTCAGATATCAGCATCACAGACATCATCAGCATCATGATCATCTGGGTCTCTTTCATGCAACACATCTGTCTCGATCATCTCTATACATACTGAAGGTTGTCAACATGATCTCTGTACATCGAGAAGTATCATCATGCATCAGTGAATCTGTCAGCTCTACAACTCTGCACAGTCCATCGAAGAGTCATCATCATCATATGTCTGATCCACACAGTCCATCGGTGAATCCATCAGTTCTGCAGCTCTGCATGGTCCATAGAAGAGTTGTCGTCATACATCCAATCCACACAGTCCATCGGTGAATCCATCAGCTCTGCAACTCTGCACGGTCCATCAGAGAGTTGTCATCATGCATCCGATCCACATAGTCCATCGATGAATCCATCAACTCTCACAGTCCATCGAAGAGGTGTCATCAATGTCTCATCTATAACTGACATTGGGAATCTCCCATACCTGGATGAGAACTTGGACATGCTTCACACGACCATCTACTACTTGTCTGTCTCTATTGCCAATGGGATTTCTCCCATACCAAGCTGAAAACCAGGACGAGTAGAGGCACCAGTTTACACAACCATCTACTACTTGTCTGTCTCTACTTCCAATGGGTTTTCTCCCACACCAGGTCGAGAACCAAGACGAGAAGAGGCACATTTTCTTCTACTCCAAGTCTTTCACGAAAGTATTCAAACTTTGTCTTGCAAAGAAGCTTGGTAAGAACATCTATAATCTAGTCATCTGTTGGCACGTACTGTAGCTTGACTGCACCCTTCTGCACCATATCACGAATGAAGTGATATTGAATCTCTATATGCTTCAACTTATCGTGAAACATAGGATTCGCTGACATCTGCACACAGCTGTGGTTGTCACAGTGAATCAGAGTTGGTACTGGAATCTAACCAAACAATCCTGCAAGGAGTTTTCAAAGTCGTACTGCTTCTCGAACTGTTGTACTAGCAGCCACATATTCAACCTTTGTTGTACTGAGTACTACTGAGATCCGCTTCTTATTGCACCAAGAAATAACTATAGAACCCAAACTGAAGCAACGTCTGAAAGTACTCTTCCTAGCTGCAACGCATCCGCCCCCAATCTTAATCTGAAAATCCTTGCAATCTCAATTCAATTTCTGAAGCATTTCTCAATCCATATCCCACAGTGCCACGCAAATATCTGAGTACATGTTTTGCAGTAGTCCAATGAATCTGCCTCGCCTCACTCATGAACTGGCTGAGAGCATTCACAGCAAAACATATATCCGACCTGGTGTTCGTCAGATACATCAACAATCCAATCAACTGGAAATACATGGTGGGATCAATCAAGTCAAAATCTGAAGCTAAGTCCCTCAACTTCTTCAGGTTTGCATCCATCGGAGTAGCCATGGACTTGCCATCCAACATTCTGAATCTCTTCAGTATATCAATGGTGTATTTTCCTTGACTTGGGAAAATCTCCTTTTGCCTCTGTCATACTTCTAATCCCAAGAAGTAATGCATCAATCCAAGATCTTTCATTTCAAACTTAGAGGCAAACGTCTTCTTACACCATGCAATCAACTTCTCATTTCCTCTAAGAAACAAATCATCGACATACAAAACTAGAATCAATGGCTCATCTTCCACAATCTTGTAATAATAATTGGGATATGCATCACTCTTGGTGAATCCCAAGCTCATCAAGTATCCATCTATCCGTCCATACCAAGCACGAGGTGTTTGCTTAAGTCCATATAGAGCCTTTTTTCAGCTTGCAGGCCTGGGACTCCTTCCCATGGACAACAAACCCATCTAGTTGTTCAATGTATACTTCTTCCTCAATTACACCATTGAGGAAAGCGGTCTTGACATCCATCTAATGCAGTTTCCATCCCATAGTTGAAGTGATAGCAATAATGGTCCTGATGGAAGTATGTCGAACCCTAGGAGTGTTGCTGCCTTTCACACACCTAGGGGGGAACGTGGAAGAAATCTTCAAGCCACTCGATGTGTCCTTGGGGCAAGTCTCGAGTCAAGGTTGGCACCTTGTTCTTGACTCCTCTATTTAGGCCAACTCCTAACGAAGCCAAGGGGGGTAGACCCTATTTAGTTGCTAAGGTTGTTAAGGCTTAGTGATGATGATTTTAGTTGTTTAAGAGATTTAATAAAAAATAAACACTTGAACAAGATATTGCAACAGAAATAATTAAAGCACAACAGCATATATATTCACACGTGATAGGACCCACTATATTCGACAGTGGGTGGGATGCGGGGGTCTCTCAGATCATCTTCCCATCTTCCTGGAGCTTAGGAATGGTCCTACTCAACCCCCTAGTCCTCTAAAGTTTAATAAAACATGGCTCAAAGATGATTCCTTTGTGAAATTGATCTCCGATTTATGGATCCCCTTTACTCCTCACAGTACCATTTCTGCAGCTTTCCAATTTGCTGCAAATATCAAATGTCTAAAAGGGGCCATAAAAGAATGGGTGGTGGGGAAGAGATTAAGGGAGGACAATGAATTGAAATTTGTTGAGAATGAGATCTTGGGGATTTTGGACTCAGAGGGGGGGGAATGATGACACAAGAATCAAAGGAGGCTCTCACTATCATGGAAGGGAGAAGAAAGAATTTGTTGCTCGACAAAGAGGAGACCTAGTGACTGATGAGTCGAGCTACTCGGCTGGAAAGTGGGGATGACAATACAAAATTCTTCCATGCTTATGCGAAAGGGATAAAGTCTTCAAACACTATTTGGAGCTTATAGGATGAACAAGGTGGTACAACTTTGTTGATAAGGCACGTATAGGACTTGCTCATTTGAAAAATCTTTTCAAGGCCCCTCCCTAGGCTTCTATTGTTGAGGTCATCCGGGTGGCCCAATTGTTCCCTAGTTTTGTTGATGCTGAAGACAACCTTTCACTTATGGAAATGGTCACTAAGGAGGAGCTTAAGGTTGCATTGCATAGCTTTCAGAAGGATAAAAGCCCGGGACCAGATGGATGGTCTATTGAGTTCTTTCTGGGTTTATTCGACCTTATTGGTGGGGACTTGTTAAAAGTTGTGGAGGATACCAAGATCTCGAGGAGATTACCGGCCAGTTTCAACACTACATTCATTGCCTTAATCCCTAAAGTTGACAATCCCACCACCTTAAACGACTTCAAACCCATCTCACTGTTCAACTGTGTTTACAAGGTGGTTACTAAGATTATAGCTCGCAAACTTAAGGACATACTGTCTCTACATATTTCTAAAGAACAGTTTGGCTTCCTTGATGGAAGACAGATTCATGAGGCAGTTGGGGTTGCACAAGAGGGTTTGCACAGTATGAAGACAAAAAAGATTAAAGGGGTCGTTCTTAAGATTGATTTGTCTAAAGCTTATGATAAAGTCAGCTGACTTTATATCCGAATGTTGTTGACTCATCTTGGGTTTGGTATCGGTTTCATCAGATGGGTAATGAGTTGTATTACCATTGTCTCCTTTTTGGTCTTGATCAATGGTGCGGCCTCCCCTTTTTTCCATGCTGAGAGGGGGTCATATCAAGGATGCTCGTTATCCCCTCTACTTTTCTTGCTGGTTGCTGAAGGTCTTATTCGGGCTTTAAAAAATGCAAAAGATCTCAGTATGATTGGGGGTATTCAAATCTCCCACCATCTGTCGATTACACATCTACTTTTTGTGGACGATGTGCTTATCTTTTGCTTAGGTTCGCTCAGGGATGTTCAATCCCTCTCTGATATTATGTTACTTTTCTCTAAAGCTACTGGAATGGATATTAATGAAAGAAAATCTACGGTGAGCACTCATCTACTGACCTTGGATGAAACACAAGCTTTTGCTAGGGTTTTTCCCTTCATTCAGATTGACATAGATGCGGGCTTAAAATACTTGGGCTTCTCTCTAAAACCAAATGATTACCGCAAGATGGACTGGTATTGGCTCATTGAGAAATTGAAAAAACGGTTGAAAGTCTAGAGCCATAAGTGGCTTTCGCGGGCACGTAAGCTAGTATTGCTCAAATCATTCCTTGAGGCTATTCCTGTCTATTGGATGTCCTTGGCATGGATCCCTAAAGGCATTCTGGAAGTGGCCAGGCGCATTTGTTCTAGGTTCCTTTGGAGTCGTAAACATGAGCACCAGGTGATGCCTTGGGTCCAATGGGAAAGGATCGCGACCCCAAAGAGTTTGGGGGGCTGGGGACTAAAGAATATTTTCCTTTTTGCCCAAGCATTGGCAGCCAAAGGTGGATGGAGATTAATCAACACTACCAGTCTTTGGACACATGTCATTAAACAAAAATATCTGGCTCCGGACTCACTGGAAGATTGGATCAGGAAACCCAACAAAACACATTCTGGGGGCTCGGTAATCTAGAAGGCTGTGGCAAACTCCTTTTCGATCATTGAGGCTCACCTAGCTTGGAATGTTGGAAATGGTAGGCATGTCCGGATTGGGGTGGATCCCTGGACTGGATGTGAGCATCAAAACCTTCTCCCTGCTCACACTATAGCTACTCTAAACGAGAGAGGCATTCTCTTTCTCCATCAACTTGCTGACCCTGTACAAAGACTTCGGTGGTTCCAATCTTGGAAACCTACAAACTGATTTGGGCTTAATGCAGTCGATGAACGGAATATTGGGTTATATATCGAAGAGCTAAAACAAGCTCTTATTCAATTAAGGGACAAGGAGGATGAGCTAGTTTCGGATGTTGATCCAAGTGGACACTATACACCAAAAGGGGGTTATTTAAAATTGAGCGTTGATGGTCTTCTTAGGGATCTCATTTGGTGGTGGAAAAAGCTGTGGAAGGTTAAAAGCCCTTCAAAGACCAGACTTTTCATGTGGTGTGTGCTAGAGAATAAGGTTCCCACCTGGGAAAATTTGATAAAAAAGTGTTTTCAAGGGCCGGGGTGGTGCACATTTTGCAAAGATGCGGGCGAAACCATATTACACCTTTTCCTACAGTGTCCTTTCATTAAAGCAGTGTGGGTTGAATGCTCGTTGTTAGTTGGGGAACCTTGTGTTTGGGAAGGGCCGTCCATATTAAATGCTTGGTCAATCTGGTTTCGTGTTAAGGGGCAAGGTCAACTCCTTGCCTTACCTCTGCTGGTGATTTGGGGGGTTTGTTTGGCCCGTAACAACCTGATCTTTTCTGATAAGGCCTGTGTACCTGCTATTGTAGCTAGTAATGCTTGTGGTTTCATGAAGGCTTTCCCACAGCACATCAGTTCTACTAGACAGCGGGAGAGTTTGGAGATTGAGGTGGATAAGTCGGTACCTTGGGGTTTTTTCGATGGAGCGGCACAGAATAATGTTTGTGGTGGCGAGGCAATTCTTTATGTCTTCGAAACTCATTTTTACAAAATTATAGCAAGATTAGGGGAAGGTAGTAACAATTTTGCTGAACTCGTGAGCCTAAAACTCCTCCTGATGTTTGCAGCGGAGAAAGGTTGTAAAGTAATCAATTTTATGGGTGACTCCATGAATGTTATCAATTGGATTAAAAAGACTCGGCAGTGCAGAATTCTTAGATTGGAAAATGTTCTTCGGTCAGCTAGAGAGATCCTTTCCTCATTTGAATATTTCTCTTGTCAACACATTTACAGGGAAAACAACGTAGAGGCAGACATTGCTTCAAAGGCGGGCTTGCTATTGGCAATGGGTAAATGGCAGATCAGAGAACACCGTGGGGACCTCATCCATGAATATTATCATCAACCCTTCATAGAATGAGCAAGGATGCTCATATTTCATGTTTTTGCTCTATTTTTTCTCATTTGTTTATAGTACATAACAGGTTATATCAACACTCTATTTTGCCTGAGTGGGCTACATTCAGTATTTTGCTTACTGGTATTATTTCCGAACATTTAACAGTATTTTTCTTTTGCCCTCGGATGGTGAATGTGCTACTGAATTCTCGGATTCCTCCTTGCCACTGTTTTATTCATGGCTTTAACATGGCTTGGATTGGTATGATCATCTGTATGTATGTGTGTAAAAGTCCTTTTGACTGGTGACGAACTATATGTTATGGTCACGAAACATATGCTCTTCCCTTTTTTTTTGAAATACACTTTTAAGTGTATCAACATAATGTAATTTTGTTTGAAGAAATAAAGTTACGCTTTTTTTCCAAGGAAAAAAAAATATTCACATGTGATATGTAAATCACACAGAAGCAAATGATTGTAAAATGTAAAACCAGTGCCAAAACTGGAGTCCACAGCTAAAGAGTGTTGTTGTATTTCTAAAAAAGGGGTGTTGCAAGTGCTCAGTCAGTTTTAAATTAATATGGAGATGAGTTGACTAACTTAAGGGGAAAGGGTACTCTAAATATACCCGAAGGTACAAGGAGTATGTCCAAAACCTTTAATCCGATGCGGCTCCCCGCAAGGAATATGTGGACTGGTTGGAGTCTCTGAGACGTGATCAACACTACACCAACAAGGGTGTAGCCTAACGGTGTCTCGAGGTCACTACCTAGTTGTTCTCACTTCCTTTGTGGATTTTGCCATCGCAACGGATCAAATCGAGGCATTGGATTTTCACCTAAGGAGGTTAATTGAAATGTGAAAACTAATTAATCTAGTCACCCACATTGCTTTATGATGCAGGCAACTATTCGGTCGAACCGCAACGGTGCAAAGCATACACAATGGAGCCTAAGTAAATTTTAAGGATTTTATGACTTGTTTTGTTTGTTAAAAATGGAAAACTTGACCTCCAAGAATCTATTTCGGTTAAAGTGAAACTCAATCGGGAAAGCAAGGAGGGGTAACTTTTATTATGTTTAAAGTGAAATAAACTTGAAATGCAAAAAAGCCAAAATGAGTTATCTAATTAGATCTACCACGCATCTCTTTCCCCTTTCAGGTAACTCGGGTAACTCAGTAAAGTAGTAGTATTACTTTGATAAATAAAATATGGAATGATATGATCAAGCTTGCAGCATCTAACAAAGTATACTATCCTGCAAATAAGAACTAAACTAAAACAAAGTTACAAAACAAAACAAAAAAAGTGTGAAAATGAGACAAAGACGCGTATCACCCTGGGGGGATGGGGAGTGGGCTCGAAAGAGCCTACTTTAGGTCTTTTATTTATCGCGGTTACAATATTAGAAGAAGTGTTCTTTGGTCCTTGTTATCTGGGATCCAAAGGCTTACAACTTAGTCAAAAATCGACCGAAATCGAAAAGGGAAGCTCTGAATGGCTCAAATCTCTGAAATTTGGCCAACGTTTCCTTCTCTTTTTCAGCGAACCTGCAAAAATGAGCAAGCTATTAAAGGTAGAATATGCTCAAAAACACTTTGAGAGTGTCTTTGAACAATTCCCAAAAAACACTAAAAAAATATAAGTTTTAAATTTGAAAAGAAATGCTTAAAAATAACCAAGGAAAGCAAGCTTTCCTTGGGATCTTAGCTTGCCTTTTAGGAGGCCAATATGATGTGCACTTTATGCTAGATCTAAAATTGAAAGCATCGAAAACAAATCTTTAGACTTTGCAAGATACAAAAAAAAATACTCTTTTTGGACAAAACTTGCAAGAAAATACTTTAATGACTAGATCTAAATGAAATATAACTTTTAAAATGCTTAGATCTAGATTAGAACTCAGATCTATACAAGATATTACTTTAGCAACTATATCTGAAGACAAAGAACCAAGTCACCAAGTAAAATTTTAATATTAGGAGGAAGAGATATGGAGAGGAAAGGCTGGTTGCCGCAAAGAGCTAGCCCAAAGGCTTCGTAGTGGGATGCCCAGGGACTATGTCATTTAGAGATGTCGAAAGTAATGTGGAGTCAAACTAGATCCACGATTCTTCCTAACCAAGCAACCTGTAAATAACTCAAAAGACTTGCAAACCCGTGAGATCTGGTGATACACATAAATCGAGATTAAAACAGCATGCATATAAACTTATAAAACATGCCCGAACTAGATCTCTAAGTACACGTATTCAAAATAGAAGAAACAAGTAAACTTACTTATAGCCTTCTATTTCTAATGATTGGGAGCAATCTTTGTTCAGCCAGATTCATAATCCAAGATGCAAGAATTTGAAACAACACACAGATTACCTCATGAAGATCAGACAATTTTGGCCCACACACAATAGCACCACACCATTAGCCTCCAAAGCTTTCTTTATTATAGCAAAATCATAAAACATTGTATCAATTACAACTAGCAAGCAAGCACCTTCATCCAACTCTAACTAGTTTGGAAGAGAGAAAGGTTGCTTTATTTATAGCCAGAGCAAGCCCCTGGGGGCTACCTTCACGGAAGATAGACTCGGAGTGTAAGTTGAGTTCCACTAAGTCAAACTGAGTTAAAGTGAAGAGGCAATGCCACCTTTCACACACCTAACTCCTCCAACCAATCACCATGCACCAACCACTCCACATTGGCTTCCTTCCCTGACGCGCGAGCCTCTAATGGTTGACGTGAAGTGGGTGATGCCACCCATATTATGTGTGATCTCAAATCGTAGTATATCCAAAGTTTTATGTACTAATCCCATGAAAGGGGGGGTCCACTACTTACTCCAAACTCACGCATCCACATGTGCTAGCATGAAGTTAGTTGATGTCACCTCATGCCTTGCAATTTCAAAACATACTCACTACCTTTAAACTCCAAACCAAAGTTTTATTTTTAAACAAGTTCATGATCGCATGCTTAATGGGGGACCCATGCCATGTCATCCCACCCATTAAACTAATCATTTTGACTTTGATTTTTTACTTTTCAAAATTGACTTTGGTGCTAATTTGTTGTAACTTTAGCATTAAATTACCATTTTGATGCTCCCTTAGCTAAATAATGCTCCACTAGGTGTTCTGGTTGTCCGAATCATAGGAAAAGTAGCCTCTAGAGTAAAGAGGACGCTCTAAGTGTGAAAACAAGCATCCCCACGCCAAAAACGGACTCCGAACCCGACTTTTATTACACTTTGAATTTTTTTAATTAAACCATTAAAAAATGGCCTAATTTTGCGGGAAAATTTATTTTTCTCGGAATCAGACAAAACTCTAGGGGGGCCTAGCACATGTCCATACGACTCAATTCGAATGCCTAGCATGTTGAAAAACACTGACACGGAGGCTCTAATAACCTCCTAAGGCCTAACCACCAAGACGACTACCCCAACTTTGGAGGTGTGAGTGAAAAACTCAGAAATTATTAGTCGTTTGTTTAACAACCAATAATAACCAAGGGTAAAAACGCTATGGGCTAGTCGGCTTGATGCTTAGGTCTAGGAAGTTGAGCTTTTTATAAAAGTTGACCATGCTAGCACATTGTTTACAATTTCCACAAGGGGGTATGAACATGTGTTACAAAAATTTTCGAACAGACTCTCAAAAAAAGCCTGGCAGACTTTTGAACCTTGAAGAATGAACAAGTATACTTGTTCTACTTTGCCGGCTCGCTTGAAAAATCCACCAAGTACAACTTAGGTGGCAACAGGGAGCAAATGTTTCGTCATAATCAACTCACTCTTTCTGAGAGAATCCTCAGGCAACAAATCTAGCCTTGTGTTTTTCCACACTGCCATCTGCTCCATGTTTAATCTTGAAAAGCCATTTGGAAGTTACTACTAACTTCCCCTTAGGTCTCAATACAACCTCCCATACATCATTCTTAATGATGGATTGGTATTCTTTCAGCATGGCATCCTTACAAACTTGGTGCCTGGATGCTTCTTCATATGTGGTTGGATTTGAGTCAATGACGTGACTCATCAATGCTACATAACTCAAGAACCTCTGACGTCTTTTGCTTTCCTAAAAAGTGCCCTATGGAGCTTCATGCCCCTCTGCATCCTTCAGCGTCTATTGTGCCCATCTAGGCCTTTTCCGACCAACTGCAATGTCTGTGGGAGCATCAACTGGCTCAACTGTATCAATGGAGTCAATCGATTCTTCCTTTGGCAACTCCCTCTGAACTACAAGAGGGGGAGATGATATCATCTCTTCATCATCATCGATCTCCATGTCAGATCCTCTTCCTTTCCGAATAGCCATTTCTTCTTCAAATGACACATCCCTGCTAACTTTGATTCGCTTTGATCCTAGAACGTAAATTATGTATGCCTTTGAAGACTCACTGTATTACACGAAAGTCCCCTTCTTTCCTGAAGGCTCCAACTTCGTCATTTTCTCCTTGGGCACATGTTTGTAGACTGGACAGGGAAAGATACGAAGGTGGCCCACTTTTGGCTTCACTACTATGAAGGCTTCTTCCGGAGTCATGTTCTTCAAGATTCTATGAGGGCATTAGTTTTGCACATAGACAACTGTTATGAAAGCTTCTGCCACAAGAACATCGATAGACTCTGGTCACGTATCATGGATTTGGTTGCTTCCACAATTGCTCGATTCTTTCTTTCAGCAACCCCATTTTGTTGAGGGTTGTAGGGAACTATAAGCTCCCTCTTAATTCCTGCTTCCTTGCAAAAATCATTAAACTATGTGGATGTAAACTCTCCACCATTGTCTGATCTCAGAGTCTTGATCCTCTTTCCCGATAGACTCTCGACTTGTGCTTTGAATTATTTGAACTTGTTGAGCACTTCCTCGAATTCCTTGGTCTTGAGAAAGTATATCTATGTCTTCCATGAGTGGTCGTCAATAAATGTTACATAGTAGTTGTAACCTCCCAACGAAGCAACAATCATACATCCACACAAGTCGGAGTGCACTAGATCCAATATTTCCTTCGATATACTCTCACTATTCAAAAAAGACCCCTTGGTACTCTTTCCAAGTGCACATCCCTTGCAGACTCGGCATGGTCCATGTGAAGTATTGGTAGACCTGTCACAATGTTTCTTAATGCTGGGAGAGCTCTACAGTTGATGTGAGCTAACCTTTTGTGCTATAGCTCACCCATGCTAGTGGAGTCATGAATTAGTGCTTGAGCTGGTGGAGTGCTCAATTGATACAAGCTCTCCTCTCTTACTCCAATTTCTTTCGTTGTGTCCATGCTTGAGTTCTTGTGCCAAGCAAGCACTTTCCCATTTGAAAATGCAACTTTATATCCCTTGTCCTCTAGGGAAAATATGGAGACAAAATTTATTTTCATACCAGGCACATATAAGACATTACTCAAATGTAACATATCTTTAGATTCTAGTTGAAGGGAGGTAGCTCCAGATCCCTTCACAATATAGTTGGCATCATCTCCAAGTACAACACAGAGATGAGATTCTTTCTCAACTATTTAAGAAAGATTTTATTTATATCTAGTCATATGCCTGGAAGCTCCACTATCTATGTGCCAAGTGTCACTAGTGGTGGGAACAATACCTGATAATGTCGATATGAAGAAGAATTATATACGATCTTCACTCCTCTGCTTCTTGTGATGATGATCTTCTTCTACATCAGCTATTGAGGCCTCATGTCTCATTTTGTTTGAACTTAGACATTTTCTTGCATAGTGACCATATTTCTTGCACCTGAAGCATTGTACTTGTGATAGATCCTTCTTCTTTTCTTGTTGATCTGGAGAAGGGCTTGGTCTTCTACCTTGATGCTTATGGTGGTGAAATTTTCTTCCCTTTCCCTTGCCTTTCTTGGCATGGGCCATGAATGCTTGATTCTCCTCAAGTTGTGTGCCATGAAGTCTTTGCCTTGCTACAATCATCATCTCCTCCTAAATGCAATATGCCCATAATCTATCAAATTTGGGCAACTTGGTGCATCCACTGATGGTTTCGATGAAAGATTCCCAAGATGTTGGAAGCCCATTTAGCGTAGTCATGACAAGCTCCGTATCTTCAATAGGGTCTCCACTGGATCTCAACCTATCCCTTAGCTCAATGATCCTCATGAAGTCCGAGGAAATTGATTCAGATTTGGCCATCTTCATGTTTGATAGTTGGTTCCTCAATGTGAGAGTCCAATTAATGCTACTGTGCTCAAATAGCCTCCTTAGGGTTTTGAACATCTTCCTAGTTGTCTTCTTTTGTGAAATTTGAGGACCAAGTGGTCTTTGACTGAGTCAACTAGTATTCTCCTAGCTCGGGCATCATTCTTTCTCCACTAAGACTTGCTCTCTTCAACTTCTGGTTATGGGACCTTCTCATTGACGAACTTTAAGAGATCATTCTCTTCCAAGATGAGAAAAACTCTAGACTTCCAAGATATGAAGTTGGTGGCTCCATCAAGACGATCTTCAACCTTTATTCCAATCATCTTGCCTGCAAATCAGCAGCTAGGTCAAAAATGAAAGTTGTAGTTTTTTGAAACTAATTGTTATCACATATATATTGTAGTTGGGCTACTATGATGCAACATACAGATTGATCTCTTTATTTTTTCTGAGCTACACATTCAGATGGGGTTATAGCATAGATCATTGCAACCTGAGCCATTCAGAGCCTTTGTTCAAATTTCAGATACCGAGTATTTCCTTGTCAAGATTGAGATCCCCTTGTCCATTGAGATGACTTCAATGGTGACCTAGTTCATTCAAGCAGAGTAGCAAATATGGTACACAGTTTACAGATAGGCATATCAGATAGAGACAGGTATATGGTGAGATCAGGTATATGGCTCCTTGGTTGGATTTCGCTCTTTGATGTATATTAACACCTTAACTTGTTATGTTATGATGAGTATGGTGACCTATGCTTAAATTACATGTATACCAATGCTTAAACTTGTGTGGAGAATAATTAAAGAATATGATGTTGAAGGCTATTCTTATGCCATGCTTTACACAACTTTTAAACCTTAGTGCTATGTTGGTTCCATTGTCATTTCTCCCCATTCATCCAGTTCACCCATAATTGATTTCCTCCCATGACATAGTGTTGATTGAGACTTGTGAGATTGATGAACTTTATACCCATCTTGACCCTTGTGCATGATAGACTCCATGTTTTTCTATCTCTGGCTATGAAGTATGTGGCTTGGCTAGTGTGGCCAAGTTCATTGGATGGTTTTCCTTTAGTCCTCAAAACAAGTGCTCCACCCCAACAATGTCCTTAGACACTAAAGCATCGGAACACATAAATGTTATATCTAAATGATGCAAAGTATAAATGTGATAAATTAGCCAGTGGCCAAAGGAAGAGCACTCATCCATCGTATGATGTAAGGCTCATTTTCCCCCACAAGGGCAACAGGGTGAGGCAAACCCGTCGAGGTTATGGATGCTCGCTAGCAGCGGGGCTAGGCCTTAGTCATTTTCTGGAACCCAAAAGGCTTTCCATGGCACCTGCTTTTGGAGGCTAGCTATCATCTTATGTTATAGCTAAATGTGTTTGAAAAGTCAATGGTCAAAGGATGAGCACTCATTCATTGTATAATGTTTGGCTCATTTGCCCCTATAGGGCAACAGGGTGAGGCTGACTTATTAAGGTTATGCCTTTGTCATTTTCTGGAAGACTAAAATGCTTTCCAAGGCACCTGCCTTTGGGCGTTGACTAGTGTTCCAAATTGCTAAATCTTTGTTTTAAATGGAAACTTGCTAGAGCCTGAAGGAAACAAGCCCAAGTACTTTATCCATTCGTGAGACACCACCATCCCCTATTGCTATCTGTCATGCCTATGTCATCATGGTTGTGTGTACTTGTCATCAATCAGAGAGATCACATGGTCAAAAACAACTAAAAGTCATCACCAATTACTTTAGCCTTGTTTTCTATCATCACCCAGCACTAACAAATTGTTTAAATTTTGTAAGTATGGCATATACAAGAGACTTCCATAAGATTCAATGATTACTCAAAAACACAAGTATATCTTATTGGTTGTTATTATTATTTATTATTGTCACCATGATTCTGAATGGCATAATTTAAGTTGGATTTTAATATACATGTTGGAGCAGTTCTTACCTTGGATGCATACAGGTTCAGCTTAGTTCAGCGTCTCACCTTCATTTTGGGTATTTTGACCTGGTCAACCTAGTTGACCAAGTCAAACACGATTCCCAAGGCAGTGACTAAAAATTTGGCAGTGCTTATATTTGCTCTGAACATGCCTAGGACCAATACTGTGGTTTCAGTTTTCAGAGTTTGGCCCCAAATTGCATGATCAATAATTATTGTCACTTTATTATTGGTCAGATCATATTTTTATTACAAATTGCAGTTATTATGGTTCTCCTAGGGCGCCACAGTGCTCTAGGGGGTATGAGTAGTCACTTGTACCATTCTGTTATGTCTTCAGACACTCCTGTGCAATCAGTTTGCCCCAGTTGTCGGCCTAAATGAAGTTATGATGATTTTTATGATTTTCAGATGATGTACCATCAAAAAATGAACTAGAAAATCACTGTAGCAGTTTTAGTTAGTTTTATGTCCGGGATTATTTATTTGGCTCTTTTAGGGAGGACGTCCCCCATGGGGCGCCCCTCAGCTTGGTGATATGATGTATGACATTGTTATATCTAATGTTATGATGTTGTAATGGGGCCTAGGGAGAATTGAGCCCCTAAGGTGATCCCCTTGATGTATTATCATGTTATATCTTATGTTATGATGTATTTTGACTTAGACAAGGTGTCCTTGGGCAGAAAGTGTGCCCCTTGAGCTAGTCAAGTTGATCCATGTATTGATCCTTGTAAAAGTGATTTCCACCATTGATGATGTTATAATCTCAACCATTGGATGAAAAAGTAAGTTAGAGTTTGAGTTTCTCAAAAGCTATATAAAGAAGAGACCCCCCCCCCATTGTAAACTATGAACTCTTGCACTGAAACTTCTAAATAAAGAGATTTTTCTTGGATTCAATACTTGTGTTTTTGTAGATGAATGAATGTGATGATGATTGAAATTGTTTCTCTCTTGCACTGAGTTATTCCGGCATAGCTTTCTTGTACCTTTTAGATCCATTTTGATTTGCAGGCAAAGAAGGCGATTTGGAGAGGGGGCGCATTGGTGAAGCTTCACCCTAACGTCCGGCTTCAAATTGGGTTTTGACAGAGAGTGTGTATTTCTTTATGAATCTTCGCTTCTTGATTATTAACTTCTATTTTGCAGATCCCAATTTGCTTATCATTACTTATTGGTTTTCCCTTCATGTGGCAAGTAGAGAGGACGCTAGGGTCACTAAGCAAAAAGTTTTCATCAAGATCTTCTCCAGATTTCTCATTTGATCTATGAGGAAGCAATCCTCATCATCTAGGAAGGTATCTACAGGTTCCAAATAAGTTTCTCAACTTCTTCCTCTCTATTTTAATTTTTCATACATTGCCCATCATCTATATTTACTGAAAAATCCCTTTGTAGAAAGTAGGAAAATTCATCGAGGCATATTTCAATTAGAAAATCAAAATTCGGTGATCTGGGTTTTGATAGCCATCATCCAAAACCCCCAAATCCTCTTAGCCATCGCTCTTTGACTCCATTTACCCACTGGATCGAAGCACTAGTCTTTTGTGCAAATCGCCCTCTCTCCTTTGCTAGTGATTTTCTAAGTTTTATGTGTCTTGGCTCTGTCTAGATCTTGCATACTGTCATACCTATCATCCAAGCAATAAATCAAGTGTGTTGGAAGCCCTAATTCTCTATCAAACCTAACCTAGGGTATTTCCCCAATTTTACATTTAAATCCCCCTAGGGTTTTGAGTTTGATCATTTGAATTAACACACAAATTCTAGATCTGGTAATTAAATCCATAAGTCACTAAATAAATCAACTTGAATAGGTTTCGAGTTTAATCATTTGAATTAACACACAAATTCTAGATCCGGTAATTAAATCCATAAGTCACTAAGTAAATCAACTTGAGTAACATTTCTGACATCTGTAACTATTGTCCACTCAAATATTCCTAAAATTGTGGCTTCATCCTTAAATCTAGGATTTATAGCTTTCACCTTACGTATTATATGTTGTTAGTGTGATCCGGTGATTTAGCTTTATGTCTTTCCTTGTAGGATAGGTTTGGGTCTCCCCCTTTGTCACTTGGGCTTTAGTGGCATAAAGCGAAGGATATCTCAATTGGCGTGACAACCTTTCCATTATCTCGGGGTTGGGGTATCTGTAGATCACGACTTTGGCTGTCTTCTGCCTCTGCCATCCTGAATAAGATCACTCCAAGGAGCAACTACAAGATTCGTGATAACGCGAACCTCACAAATAGATGCACCCTGGCAAGGCGAGTTGAGGGATGGTGAGGTCAAGCCAAAACTGTGGACTGATCAGCTCAACACTTGAAGCCCTAATTTCCGCAATAGTATCAATAGCGAAATTAGGTCAAAAATGAAACTTCTCAAAATTTTATTCTTCCTTCACCAAAATATGTGCCTCCCCTAGAGCAAACTTTCCAAGTCTCTTTTTCTCCATTAATGATGAAAGAAGGCCTTCAAATAGCAAGCCCTTGTTCCCGACAATGGCTTCTTCTAAAACTGTTGTGAGACCATGTTAGATTTTTACACGATTATAGCAATATAACTTTATTGCAAATGAACATTAGGATCTCTAGAAGAAAGACAAAGCACAGAAACAAAGAACACAAGAGTTTATCCTAGGAAACCCAATCAGGAGAAAACCCAGCAAGATGATCAATCCCGAGAACAAAGTACAAGAAGAGAGAGAGAGAAAGAAGAAAATCTCTCTAATGAAAAACCCAAAAAAATATTGCTTCTCACTATTGGAGTGAACTTCTTCTTGATTAGCGAACTTGCTTGCTTAGTTGTGTGTCCAAATGAGGCATCCATCCTCTCTATTTATACACTTTACAAAACTGACATTAATCCCTAAATGGGCTGACTTACCTCGGGGGAAAATAAAAATAATTTAATTTTAATTCTAGACTTCCCTAAGGTTTACATTGATTCTTTCAAGGGTTTACAAGAATGATTACATCAGTATGATCTCTCGTAGGACATACAAAACAATATGATGAAATTACAATGAGAATAGCTTCTAAAGTTGCACAAAATCCAACAAAAGGCAAATGGGGACACCCAATTAGTGCTAGTGTTATGACATTTCATCTCTATATGGCTTATGGTAAAATGCTTTCATATGTGTGGACATGACATTAGGAGGTCAAAAGTGTTACTCTATAATGGCTCATGCATCTTCACAATTGTTTCGGTAGCTTAGGGGCTTCATGATGTGGTTATAAATTATAATTCTTTTTTCCTCAATAAGATTAAGTGTATGGCCTGATGGGATTAGATGTGCCCCTAGAGATTTAAGCAAGTGTGACCCTCATTTCATGTCATTTACAACATTTTACATGCTTTCTTATGTGTGGACATAACATAAGGAGGTCAAAAGAGTTACTCTATAATGGCTCATGCATCCTCACAATTGTTTCAATAGCTTAGGGGCTTCATAGTGTGGTTATAATTCTTCTTTTCTCAATTACATTAAGTTTATGACCTTATGGGATTAGGTGTGCCCCTAGGTATTTAAGCAAGTGTGACCCTCATTTCATGTCATTTACAACATTTTAACTAGTTATTTTCATATCATTCCATTTCACTAGCCACTTTACCCATTTCCATCAAGTCCCCTTACAATCAACTAATTACATGTCATTTTATAAGGTTTATACATTATTATTCCTATATGTAATGCCTAAATCAAAGTAAAAAAAGTCAAGGTACTCTAAGAGAAATGAAATTGAAAGAAGGACTATGCCCCCTTGCAAAAAGGCCATGATCCTATGTCCCAGCTTATCAAAGCTAAATCAAAAGAAAGGGACTAATATTGTCAAAAAATCAAAAGTAAAAAATAAATAAATCATAAAAAATGACACAAGGAAAGAGTAACTGAAGAAGAAAATAATTCCCTTCAAGGAACACATATGGACGAAAAATCATTAACCCTTAGCTCAAGGGGAAGACGTGGAACTTAGACACTCTCTCAAGATAGTTGATTCACAAACATCATTATAATTATTTCCCAGATTCTCTGTAGTGTGCCATGGTAGATATGCCCAAGAGGAGGGGTCTTTTCTTCATTGTAAAGGCCAATTTAGGGCTTATTTATGTAAAAGTGTTGTTTTGGTGGGGCTCAAGACCCGTGTTCTGGTCATAGCAGGTCCTCTTGGTTTTCATTTCAAGGAGTATTGGCTTAGTGGCTCTAATGAATGCCCCTTGATGTGGTGGAAATACCCCATCATGTTGGGCATTTATGCCCTGGGTTGGTGTCCTATGCTTCTTAGGATGATTCCATTAGGACACATGGCTTAGGGACTCCCAACC
This sequence comes from Pseudotsuga menziesii, assembly GCA_001517045.1. Lineage (NCBI taxonomy): Eukaryota > Viridiplantae > Streptophyta > Pinopsida > Pinales > Pinaceae > Pseudotsuga > Pseudotsuga menziesii. The sequence goes on from LPNX010807195.1 coordinate 188,436, forward strand.
ATGCTTGTGTTTATGCTTTGTAGAGATGATTATGCATGTAAGGGTTGTCATACCCATCTTAGCACACCTCATTTACACCCACTTGGAATTCTTCGCATGTATTCACCCTCCTCTTGGCTCAAGCATGCCAAATTGATAATAATGTCATCTTTTTGAAGAGGTCATACAACCTTAAAGGAGGGCGTTGAGGGAAAAAACAAATCGTTGGGGTTAGTTGGAGCATGACACCCTCCTCCCAAGCTCAACGTCTCATCAAGTTGCAGGAATTCATCATTTTTATCATTATTTTATGTATTATGAGGTTAGTCCCTAAATTGTGGGTGACAAACCCAAAAAAATTCATTTCAACTCATTTTAAGACATTTTATGTAGGTCAGCCTAGAGGAGTTAAAAGGTGTGTCTTTTTTGAAAGGCATGCCTTCTCACACAAATAAATAAGACTCTCCTCATTCATTTGTAACACAAGATCATGGGATCAAATAAAGTCTTATTTCTTTTTCTTCTTGTCTATCTTGGCTAACTAGTGTGCACCTCTCTTCTTGACATCTTGAACCTTAAATGGGGTGATTTTTTGGTGATCGAAGGCTTTAACTAAATCTTGCAAGGCTTGTCTAAGGGGAAGAATTCTTGAGAGGATTACTCTCTTCTTCTTTCTTCTTTTTTTGTGGTAAGATCTTTGGTTCTCTTGTCTTAAACTGTCGGAGACATCCAAGGTAAAAGTTAATTATGATTTTTATGCATGATAACATTGTCTTGTAAGTGAGACATCCATTCTTGAAGGGTCTCTCTTGTTAGGCCTTTGGCACCTCTCTTTGCCCTAATTAGGTCAAAACCAACACAACTCTAGGGTTTCTTGGTTTGCCCTAATTCATCAAAAATGGATTGTCAATTCTTGAGAGGAACACTAACCACGATTCCTCGATGACCTTGAAGGGTAGAGACTTGAGTTTTTATTTCCCTCATCTTCACTTGAAATCTCTTTACTTGAATTTTGAACAATATATCATAAAAAATACAAAAAAAATCAAATATTGTGAAAAACCCTAAAAAAAATTATATTTATGCAAAAATCCAAAAAATATTTTATTCTGTGCCCTAGTTATTTTAATGTTAAAATTTTCTGAAGTAGATAATTGCAGTAATAAATTTCAGATCTTGATAAAACATTGGAAAAACCCTAAACAGTTAAAAATATTGCAAAAAAATCAATTTTTAGCTCTAAAAGTGCCGTAAAGGAGGTGATGTCAATCCTTAGGGTTGATTCCAGATCTGGTTGAAATACTATTGCAGGTTCATTTCAAAGGAAAAGTCAAACCCTGGGGTTTGACAAAGATTGGCTCAAATCCTAGGTTACCTGAGGTGACCATGAGGATTTGAGTGTAACGTCCCGGTTTTGACCCCGTTGCATTAGATGTACATGATGTATATAATGATCATGGTGTAGAGCTAAATGCCAAGGCCCCACCATCGATCGGTTATGCTATGTTTTGGATTTAATTTGTCACCGATGGTATATCGGGGCATGCGGTATATATTATGTTGGTCATCATGTAAATATGCATCTTTAATTAAATTAAATGAACCCGACTAGCTATGATCGCGGCAACTAAAATGAGAAAGGGGCATGATTTTCACAAGGATAAGGATGTGGGGAAATTGTCAAACCTTAGCCAATGAGGGAAAAACCCATGTGTCATCTCCCCTTGTCTTACCCAACCACCTTCATTGAGAATTGTTGCTGGTGGTTGAGGCAGTTATTGTTTTGGGAGTGGGGTGGCAGGACTGTCAGTCCATGCCTACACGCACACTCCACCACGGTTGACTTCACTATGGCCAAAACCACCGCCGTCACTCACGTAGACATCCGTTCTCTCCACTCCTGTGCTAAACACTCACGCACTCCCTACTCGCGTCTATCCACTGTTCTGTTCATCCACGCACAAGCTGGAATTCTTGTTCATCCTCACGCAGGGATCATTGGCTGTTGTTGCTCACGCACAGGAGCGATCCTGGTGTTACCCATGTCGTTTTTTCCTCTGCGGATTTGCGAGTGGTGAGGCCATATCCTTTCCTCACGGGCTGCGTGGTGGGTTCTGCGTTGTTACCATCTGCACAGCGGACTGGGAGCTGTGCTCTTTCATTCCCATTTGCAGCTGTATGCTCTTCTCTCAGACTGGTATGGTCGTTTAATTTTCTGTCATTTAACTGTTGAGATTGGAGCTGTGGTTCTTCCTATGAGTCACGGTGGTCGCTGTCCTTCTCAAGGCTGTTGTGATTGTTGTGGCTTCTTTATGCTTGGGGGTCTGTTGCAAGTCTTCCTCACGCACAGACCGTTTGGAACCATTTTCCCCACGTTGTGAGCTGTGCTCACTGTTTATGGTTTTGGGATTGTTGTTTTCCCACGTTCATTGGTGCGTTTGGGACTGTTGTAAATTCGCTTAAGAGTCATTTTGGCCACAATAGGGCCAAGAATGACTCAGAATTTGTCTTCCCTGTCTTAAGCTGTATCAGTTGATTGATTGCACGTGTGCAATGGTTGGTCTTCGGACTGTGTAGGGAGCAGGGATGGGGGCTTGGTTTGCTTGATAAACCTAGTGGCTGGAAACCACACAGACAGAGCTAGAGGGCTGACTTTCTTCTCCACAACCCCTGAATAGCACTGGAAGGGAATGCAGGGCCTGAGGGACTGTGTAGCAAAGAAGGGACTGATTCCTTGTGTTGGGTGTGTGTGGGTGTCTTAGAAGTCAGGCTAGTTCTGGTGTAGGTGTTCTTGGCTCTGCAATGAGCTCACCAGCTTAGCATTTAGCCTTTCCCAACTCCTGGATGGCTTGATAAACCCAACTGTGTTGGCTTGGCTGTGTTTTGTGTATCCTTGGCTATGTGTCAGCCTGCTAGTTCCCTTATTCCTTGGAGAATCATGCCCAGCTCGAGGATAGCAGCGCTGCTGAGAGATTAAGGAGCACGCTGGCCTATGGTTGGGTGGAACGTTGCAGCGACGTAGCTGGTTGCGGAACGAGTTCATCATAAGATAAGTGATTTTGTCCATTTTTACTTCTGCAACTATATTTTCGGTTAATGATAATGTCGAACATGTTGAATGAATGTTTGAATGAATACACGTTGATTCCGCTGTGTGAGATACATACTTGTAGCTGTGTATGCTGAATGATTGCATCTGTGCATGATAAATATTCATGTGTACCTATTCTAGTTCAAAGAATTTGTTTAAGCATTCTGTTTCAGCAAAATATGCGAATTCACATGTTCATGGGGCTCTTAGCCCGGGTGGTTAAAGCCATGGATCTCGTCCTCTACGCCGGTCGGAGGCATGGGGACGTGACAGTATGGTATCAGAGCTTATGTTGCAAGCATGGGCCTGAATGAGCCTTGAATGATGTAGTGACAGAGGCAGGACCTCATTCTGCCCAGCAGAAATCATAAAGTGAATGACTGAAAAAATTCAAAAGAAACGGTCTAAGTGTTGAGCAGTCGGGACACCAGCGAGAAAGACTTCCGCTGTAGCGGAAGCGTTAGGCGGAAGTCTATTCGACGGAACAGTTTGAAGAAAATTGCAGAGATTTTCTAAGTGTTGGACAACCATCGACTGAAGGTAGTTGATTGAGCATCCGCCGTTGCGGACGGCGAAACAACTACGCACCCGACGGAAAAGCCCTCCAATCGCCAACGCTGTCAAGAAGGTTTAAGGCTCGAAATCGTTGACTATCGGAGGAAGAAAGTGCTCGTGCGCCCGCCGTTGTGGAAGCCAAAAGCACTAAGTCTTCCGACGGGAAGAGACTGCCGCTTCCGATTGGGTTGTGCCACAGTAGGTTTGGCCGCCGATCGGAGGAAGATCAAAGCTGAGGAGCCGCCGTTGCGGCTGCCGATGGAATTGTTCGCCGACGGAAAGAAGTTTAAAGATTTTTCTAAGGCAGAAATCGTTGACTGTCGGAAGAAGTTAGCGAGTCGTGAGCCGCAGTTGCGGAAGCCAAAGGCACTAGGCTTTCGATGAGAAAGACAGCCGACCCCACAAGAAGAGTTTAAAATTGTTCCAAGTAAACAGCCGCCGATCGGAAGAAATAGTGTTTGGCGTGCCGCCGTTGCGAAAGCCAAAGTCATTAGACTTCCAATGTGTGAAGACAACCGACGCCGCGAGGAAGTTTAAAATTGTTCTAAGCAAAGAGCGTCGATCGAAAGGAATAGTTGTTGGCGTGCCGCCGTTGCGGAAGCCAAAGGCACTAGCCTTCCGATGTGAAAAGACCGCCGACGCCGTAAAGAAAAAGAAATAAGTTAAAAATTTCTTTAAGGCAGAAATCAGAAGAAGAAGTGGTTCGTGTGCCTCCGTTGCGGAAGCGAAAGCACTAAGTCTTCCGACGAGAAAGACTGTCGACGCTGATCGAAAGAGGAAAGTGGTTCGTGTGCTGCCGCTGCGGAAGTCCAAAGCGCTTAAGAGAAACCTCCAAAACGTCGAAACGATTAGTGGTTCCGAGAGTCGATTCTGCGGAAGAATTAGTTGTTTCGGGAGCCGATTCTGCAAAGGAAATTTTGAATTTTCCGTGGGATTTCTCAGCGAATTTTGACGGTATTCAGTGGGATTTTCAGCAGTTTTTCAGTGAAATTTCAGGGCTGAATAGTGAGAAAGTGGCAGCGATCTTATGCGCCAGATTGCGCGAAAACCAATGATTTACAAAAAAAAAAAAATCTTGTGTTGGGCTAATTTGTTATTGTATGATTGTTCCAGGAGAAGGTAAATGATTCTGATTTATATCAATATTATGCATCTAATGGTTGTGTTGCTAACACGTTTGCAGAATCATAGTCACCTTCAAGAGCAGTATTCCAGGTAGTGCAGTTTGAGAAGTAAGTGGTGGTTCAGTTATGAGAACCCATGATGGGTATGATGCTCGGGATTCTCATGAGCAAGCAGAAGATGCCATGGGAGAAAATGTCCGTAATAGAAATGATGACATTGAGTCTAATGGAAGGAGATTCCAAGAGACACCGTCAAATGTTGCAGCCACCATGAGAAGCTTGATCAAGGCCCAGGAAGAGCAACATCAGTGGAATGCAGCAATGTTGCAGAGTTTGACAGACTTACAAAGAAAGATATATTCTGGACGAGGTACAGCAAGACCAGAAGGCAGTAAGAGCAGTACTAGGAGAAGGAGAAGGACTTCTAGTGGGTCATCTGATTCTGAAGAATCTAGCGGGGATTCAAGCTCTTCTTCTCATAAAAGGAAAAGAAAGAGGCACCATAGGGATCGCTCTCGGGACGAATTTAAGAAGGCTAAACCTCCTACATTCGATGGTGAGGTAAAGACTGGACAAGAGGCTGAAGCTTGGCTTCTTGGTATAAAGAAGTACTTTCAAGTGCATGATTGTTCAGGAAACATGAAGGCAAGAGTTGCCATATTCAATCTGAATGGAAGAGCATCCATTTGGTGGGAACATTTCAAGCAAGTAAAGAGGATCAGTGAAAGGAGACTGAAGTGGAAGCAGTTCAAGAAGTATTTCAAGCAGAAATACCTCTCTGACAGGTATTATGATGACAAGATTAATGAGTTCCATGAGATGAGATTGGGATAGCAGACCATGGAAGAGTATGCAAATAAGTTTTTGGAGCTGTTGAGGTATGTCTGGTACATCAGAGATGAAAAAGTAAAGGTCCAGCGTTTTCTGAGTGGATTACCTCAGTCTTACAAAGATAGAATTGAGTTTTATGAACCTAGAACTCTTGAGGAAGCAATAAGGAAGGCTAAGTATTGCTATGAGCAAAGCAAAGGTAAGCCCGATTACCATAAGGCATGGAAGGACAAGAAGAACGAGAAGTTTGACCAAAGGAAGAAAGGTTTCAAACCTTCTAGCTTCAGGAACCAGCAGAATCAGCCATCCCAAGCTGCGAGTAAACCGGTTGGAGTGACCGGAGAAAAGCCTAAGGATCCACAACAGAATAGGGGACCACTCCAATGTTGGAAATGTGGAGGACCCCACATGCGCAGGAATTGTCCACTCGAGAATGAGAGTGCGAGGCCAGCTTATAGCGTTCAAGAAGCAGAAACAGTGGGTCAAGTAGCAAGGGCAGTTCCTAGGATCTATGCAGCGTTGGAGGACCGCCAAGCAGATCACCAGTCAGCTGTGGTTGAAGTAGCAGGTAAGATTGTTGAGCAATCTGTTTCTATTTTAATTGACCCTGGTTCTATGCACAATTACATTACTCCTAGAGTAGTGGAGATTTGTGCTTTTAAGAAAGGAAGACATAGGAAGTCTTAGTTAGTCCAGCTAGCCACTGGAACTAAGAGAAAGGTCAGTGAAGTGGTAGAGAAATGTCCATTAGTCATGAATGGATTGGTCACTTGTGTAGATCTAAATGTTCTACCGCTTGGTTCCTATGATGTTCTCATTGGAATGGATTGGTTAGAAGCTCACAGGGTGAAGCTTGATTGCTACAATAAGACTTTTGAATGCATGGACGAAGAAAGGAACCTAGTAGTTGTGAAAGGCATTCCAAAGGTGATTTCGATGAGGCAGGTTTCAGCAATGCAGTTAAAGAAGTTCTGTAGGAAGGGTTGCCAGTTGTATGCAGCTCAGATTTTGGAGGAAACGAAAGATGAAACTCCTAAGTTGGAGGACTATCAGGTGTTACAAGAATTCAGGGATGTGTTTCCTGATGAGATTCCAGGGCTTCCTCCAAAGCAGGACATTGATTTCACAATTGAACTTGTGCCAGGAGCAGCACCAGTGTCCAAAGCACCCTACAGGATGAGTACCCCGGAGATGCTAGAGTTGAAGATGCAACTGCAAGAGTTGTTGGAAAAGAAGTATATTCAGCCAAGTGTGTCTCCTTGGGGAGCACCAGTTCTGTTTGTAAAGAAGAAAGATGGTATACTCAGGTTGTGTATTGATTACAGACAGTTGAACAAGGTTACCGTGAAGAATAAATATCCTTTGCCTAGGATTGATGACCTCTTTGATCAAATGAGAGGAGCAAAGATATTTTCCAAGATTGACTTAAGGTCTGGTTACCATCAGGTGAGAATCAAGGATGAAGACATTCATAAGACCGCCTTCAGGACAAGGTATGGGCATTATGAGTTTGTAGTGGTACCATTTGGCCTCACAAATGCACCAGCTACATTTATGTGCCTTATGAATAGTGTCTTCAGCAAGTATTTGGACAAGTTTGATCTTGTTTTCCTTTATGATATTCTTGTTTATTCTAAGAATGAGGAAGAGCATAAAGAGCATTTGAGATTGACCTTGAAATTGCTTAGGTAGCATCAGTTGTATGCGAAATTGAGCAAGTGTGACTTCTATAGAGATAGAATTCAGTATTTGGGTCATATTATTTCAGAGGAGGGTATATCGGTGGACCCTGAAAAGATTGAAGCCATTATGAATTGGCCTACTCCAAGAAATGTGACAGATGTAAGATCTTTTATGGGACTTGCAGGATACTACAGGAGGTTCATTGAAGGATTCTCCAAAGTTGCACATGCTATCATTTCTTTGCAAAAGAAGGGGATGGAGTTCGAATGGACATCGAGGTGTGAAGGAAGTTTCCAGAGATTGAAGAATCTTCTCACTAGTGTACCAGTATTGAAGGTTGCAGACCCAGAGAAAGATTTTGTGGTGTGTACCGATGCATGCGGACAAGGGCTTGGAGGAGTCCTTATGCAGGACAACCACGTCATATGTTATGAGTCAAGAAAGTTGAAGGAACATGAGGTGAACTATGCCACTCATGATCTAGAGCTTGCAGCCATAGTACATGCTCTCAAGATGTGGAGACATTACTTGATGGACAGGAGATTTGAGCTCAGAACAGACCATTGTGGTTTGAAGTATCTATTTGATCATCCTACTTTGAATGCTAGGCAAGCAAGATCGCTGGAATTTTTATGTGAGTTTGATTTTGAAATCAAGCACATAAAGGGAAAAGAAAATAAGGTAGCTGATGCACTCATCAGGAAGTTGCAGGAAATGCATGTGGCATCTCTTAGTATTTGCCAATCAAATTTGAGGCAGCAGATTGTTGATCATGTTGCCGGAGATGAATTGTATGAGCAGGTAAAAGGCAAATTGCAACAGCAAAGTCTTGAGAAGAGGTATGAGGGATATAAACTGGAAGACGATGGACTTCTCACTTATAAAGGTAGAATTTATATTCCAAATATAGCAGATTTGAGGAGAGTTGTCATGGACGAAATCCATCAAGCTCCGTATTCTGGTCACCCAGGATATCAGAAGACAATTGCTACGGCTAGGAAGCAGTACTTTTGGCCAGGAATGAAAAGGGATATGGCTGAGTACATTTCGAGGTGTATGAAATGTCAATAGGTAAAGGTTGAGCATCAACATCCAGCAGGTTTGTTGCAACCTCTGCCAATTCCGGAATGGAAATGGGAATTTATTTCCATGGATTTTATTACAGGATTGCCAATGACTTGGAGACAACATGATTCCATCATGGTTGTGGTGGACAAGTTGACAAAGGCAGCACATTTTATACCGGTTAAGTCTACGTATGAGACTGGTGACATTGCAAAGATCTTCATGAAGGAGATTTTCAAATTGCATGGATTGCCAAAGGCAATAGTCTCTGACAGAGATGTCAAGTTCACTTCCAATTTTTGGAAGGGGTTGTTTGCAGATTTGGGTACAAAGCTAAACTTCAGCACTGCATACCATCCTCAGACAGACGGTCAGACAGAGAGAGTTAATCAGGTGCTTGAAGATATGCTTCGCATGTATGTGATGGACAAACCAACCAAGTGGAAAGATTACTTACACTTGGTAGAGTTTGCTTACAACAATGGGCAGCAGGCATCCTTGGGGATGAGTCCGTATGAAGCTTTGTATGGAAGAAGGTGTAGGACACCAGTGACTTGGGATAATCCAGTGAACAGGATTGTGCTTGGGCCAAAATTGCTCACGAAAATGGAGCAAGAGGTTGTAAAGATCAGGCAGAAGCTGAAAGCAGCACAGGACAGACAGAAAAGCTATGCAGATAAGCATAGGGTGAACAGGGAGTTCAGTGTAGGGGATCATGTTTACCTCAGAGTGAGGGCAAGGAAGAGTTCCTTGAAGCTTGGAAGTTGTGCCAAGTTGTCACCTAGATATTGTGAGCCGTTCGAAGTGCTTGAAAGAATAGGGCCAGTTGCATATAAACTTGCATTGTCTGCTAGCACTAGAGCTCATAATGTTTTTCATGTTTCTTTGCTTAAGAAATATGTACATGACCCTAACCATGTGATAAATTGGGATGTGATTCAGGTGGAACCCGAGGGAGAGTTCCGAATCGAGCCAATGCGCATCCTCGACAGGAAGGTCACAATGCTCCAGAATCGAGCCATAGGGCAGGTAAAGGTGCAATGGGAGCACTTCGGACCTGAAGAGGCTACATGGGAGCTGGAGGATGCCATGCGATTGGCACACCCATTTTTGTTCAATTCTGCGGAACACTGAGGTGATGCCAGTGTAATATTTTGTTCAAATTTTGTAAAGCACTGAGGACAGTGCTATTGAAGGGGGAGGGGAATGTAACGTCCCGGTTTTGACCCCGTTGCATTAGATGTACATGATGTATATAATGATCATGGTGTGGAGCTAAAGGCCAAGGCCCCACCATCGATCGGTTATGCTATGTTTTGGATTTAATTTGTCACCGATGGTATATCGAGGCATGCGGTATATATTATGTTGGTCATCATGTAAATATGCATCTTTAATTAAATTAAATGAACCCGACCAGCTACGATCGCGGCAACTAAAATGAGAAAGGGGCATGATTTTCACAAGGATAAGGATGTGGGGAAATTGTCAAACCTTAGCCAATGAGGGAAAAACCCATGTGTCATCTCCCCTTGTCTTACCCAACCACCTTCATTGAGAATTGCTGCTGGTGGTTGAGGCAGTTATTGTTTTGGGAGTGGGGTGGCAGGACTATCAGTCCATGCCTACACACACACTCCACCACGGTTGACTTCACTATGGCCAAAACCACCGCCATCACTCACGCAGACATCCGTTCTCTCCACGCCTGTGCTGAACACTCACGCACTCCCTACTCGCGTCTATCCACTGTTCTGTTCATCCACGCACAAGCTGGAATTCTTGTTCATCCTCACGCAGGGATCGTTGGCTGTTGTTGCTCACGCACAGGAGCGATCCTGGTGTTACCCACGTCGTTTTTTCCTCTGCGGATTTGCGAGTGGTGAGGCCGTATCCTTTCCTCACGGGCTGCGTGGTGGGTTCTGCGTTGTTACCATCTGCACAGCGGACTGGGAGCTGTGCTCTTTCATTCCCATTTGCAGCTGTATGCTCTTCTCTCAGACTAGTATGGTCGTTTAATTTTCTGTCATTTAACTGTTGAGATTGGAGCTTTGGTTCTTCCTGTGAGTCACGGTGGTCGCTATCCTTCTCAAGGCTGTTGTGATTGTTGTGGCTTCTTTATGCTTGGGGGTCTGTTGCAAGTCTTCCTCACGCACAGACCGTTTGGAACCATTTTCCGCACGTTGTGAGTTGTGCTCACTGTTTATGGTTTTGGAATTGTTGTTTTCCCACGTTCATTGGTGCGTTTGGGACTGTTGTAAATTCGCTTGAGAGTCATTTTGGCCACGATAGGGCCAAGAATGACTCAGAATTTGTCTTCCCTGTCTTAAGCTGTATCAGCTGATTGATTGCACGTGTGCAATGGTTGGTCTTCGAACTGTGTAGGGAACAAGGATGGGGGCTTGGTTTGCTTGATAAACCTGGTGGCTAGAAACCACACAGACAGAGCTAGAGGGCTGACTTTCTTCTCCACAACCCCTGAATAGCACTGGAAGGGAATGCAAGGCCTGAGGGACTGTGGAGCAGAGAAATGACTGATTCCTTGTGTTGGGTGTGTGTGGGTGTCTTAGAAGTCAGGCTAGTTCTGGTGTAGGTGTTCTTGGCTCTGCAATGAGCTCACCAACTTAGCATTTAGCCTTTCCCAACTCCTGGATGGCCTGATAAACCCAACTGTGTTGGCTTGGCTGTGTTTTGTGTATCCTTGGCTATGTGTCAGCCTGCTAGTTCCCTTATTCCTTGGAGAATCATGCCCAGCTCGGGGATGGCAGCGCTGCTGAGAGATTAAGAAGCACGCTGGCCTATGGTTGGGTGGAACGTTGCAGCGACGTAGCTGGTTGCGGAACGAGTTCATCATAAGATAAGTGATTTTGTCCATTTTTACTTCTGCAAATATATTTTCGGTTAATGATAATGTCGAACATGTTGAATGAATGTTTGAATGAATACACGTTAATTCCGCTGTGTGAGATACATACTTGTAGCTGTGTATGCTGAATGATTGCATCTATGCATGATAAATATTCATGTGTACCTATTCTAGTTCAAAGAATTTGTTTAAGCATTCTGTTTCAGCAAAATATGCGAATTCACATGTTCATGGGGCTCTTAGCCCGGGTGGTTAAAGCCATGGATCTCGTCCTCTACGCCGGTCAGAGGCATGGGGACGTGACATTGAGAACCCTGATATTTTTTGTTCACCTTTGACTGCAACAAATTGCAGGTACAAAAGTACAAATTAGCATTAAAACACATCTTTCATCTACCAAAAGAGGGGTGCCCTAGGGGGGATTGATGCACCCCCTATAGCTAGCTATTAGAAGGTAAATTTTGCGTAATTCTGACGGTTGGTTTGGAAAATATCTCATGTTTTATATTGTTCATTTTTACTGCAGAAACATACTTGGTATTATTATATATTCATCATTGCTTCTCACCTTCCAAGTTAAAAGGTTTATTGTGTATATTTTTCGTTGATTCAATAAGGAACTGGTCTAGTGACAGTAAGGTGGTCTTGTAGGGATAGAGGTGCTTTCTTTTGGTATCTTACAGGTCCATTCTTACGTTAATAGGGGAGCCTCCCGTGGCCGAAGGAGCAAGGTTCACATAAGAAGGGGGTTACATTGAGGCGGCATTGGGTGTACCTCTGTCTATCATAGCATACATTCAGAGGTATTTTATTTTTGTATCCTTTAGTTTTGATTTAATTTATTTAGCCACAACAGCTAGTTTGCCTCGCTAACACAAAATATCGGCCTGTACAAAACTGCCGGTAGTAGATTTTATTTTAACAGAACAATATAGTAATGCAGAATTCTGTGTCAAATGCAAATTTATCCATTACATTAATTTAACAGCCTCTGCCAGCTAGCCCTTGAATTCCTTCCTGATAGTCTTATAACAAAAGCAATTTTACTAATTTGGAGATATAATTCTGAATTAACCTAAGCAGATTATGGCTAGGAGATGCAAAGTTGTAAATCGGTCCGTGAAAAAACTTTAACGTAATTAGGCAGGACCAGTTGTTTCTCCGACAATGTAGGCGGGACTGCATATCCTAAATACGCCAAAAGTTCAGGTTTCGGAATTTAAGCAAAAGGAAAAAGAAACAATCACAAAATTCAAATTCAAATAAGGATTATCGATGAATGAATGAAAAAGAGAGAGTCGAGTGAAGCACCCGGCCAGCAAGAGAAGCATCATCCTGTAATCGCCGAAACCACGGATTTTGGCGTGTTGAGAGGAGGAGAACATTCTTATTCCTCTAGATCTGCAAATGCCAATTGCATTCCTCCCCGAAAGAAGAAGAGACTTCGCCCCCGCAAAGCCCGCCATCCTCTCTTCGCCAATGATAGCTTCAAGAAGGGGGTGTAGTTAGACTTGAACCTCTTCTAAACATTATAAATAAAACCAAGTCAAGACCACGCTACTATTTTCTCCTTTCTTTCGAACCTTCTGTTGTCAACCGCCATTCTCACTGCCATCCCGATTCCCCTCCACGAGCTGTCCTATCCTGTCACGTGACCTCTGTCGTCTCACTTCAATGCTGGTCGCCTTCACGGTCAAAGAAAGATGGACAATTAATGCCCTTAATCGTAATTTATTTGGAGAGACCTAAAGCACAATGAAGGCATGTCACTCAGGCGGCCAGGCCCTTTGTAAAGAGGAGCAACCAGCGACTGGAGTTGCTTGTAGTTAAATGTAAAGAGGTACAACCGGAGATGCTTGGAGGTGAGCGATCCTGTTTATACTGAGTCTTGTAATATCGCTGTAAAAGTAATTTAAGTTTTATGAAAACATTCTTTTAAAGTGCTTAGTGGTTAAGCCTAAATCTTATTAACATTATAATTTCTCTCTTTTTATTTCCACGATCGTTGTAAAGTGCGTACATCTAAATCTGGTTAACATTCTAATTTCTCTCTTTTAGTTGCACTTCTTAAACACGTGTCTGTAAAAACAAAAATATCTCTTTAAATTATTATTACGCTGAAAACCTTAAACAATGGAGACGGTAGTCTTTAGATTCCTCATCACTCCGTCTAATCGCGTTTTGACACGTGTCCTTGTGATTAGTGAGTGGCGCTCAGACAGTTGTCTCGCATGTTTGGACAGTTGTTTTGTTAACTCTGATAAATGCATTGGCTTGTTACCTTAGTTTGGTGCTTGAGGGTTCGTCATGCGTGTGTTCGAGTAGTTGGACAGGTGTCTCGCATGGTTTGACATGGGTTGTTGTTAACTGGGTTTCATGTTTTGACAGGGTTTTGTTAACTGGGTTTTGGATGCCTGCTTATTACCTTTGTTTGTTGATTGAGGGTTCGTCCTGTGCGTGTTCAGGCAGTTGCACAGGTGTATTGCGTCTTTTAACAGGGGCTTTGTTAACCGGGTGTCGATGCAGGTTTATTACCTACGTTTGTTGCTTGAGGGTTGGTCATGAGTGTGCTCGGATAGTTGGAAAGGCGTCTAGGGTGTATTGATAGGGGTTTTGTTAACTGGGTTTTGGATATCTGCTTATTAACTTTGTTTGTTGATTGAAGGTCCATCCTGTGCGTGTTCGGGCAGTTGCACAGGTGTATTGCATCTTTTAACAGGGGCTTTGTTAACTGGGTGTCGATTCAGGTTTATCACCTACGTTTGTTGCTTGAGGGTTGGTCATGAGTGTGTTCGGACAATTGGAAAGGCGTCTAGGGTTTATTGATAGGGGTTCTGTTAGCTGGGTCTTTAAAGCAGGTTTATTAGCTCTGTTTGTTGATTGAGGGTCTGTCTTGTGCATGTTCAAGCAGTTGGACAGGTGTCTCGGGTGTTTTGACAGCGGTCATGTTAACTAGTTTTTGCTGCACAGTCAGAGTAATAACCTCTAGGCTTAAGGATTGACAAGTGTCTTGAGTGTTTTGTGGACAGGTGCATTGTGTGTTTTGACTGGAATTTTACCTGTGGCGTGTTTGGATTAATGGGCTTATGTCTTGACATATTTTTTTATGCACGTTTGGTGGTCAATTTCGTTTTCTTGGCGCACGTCTAGATTCACAGGCCAATCTTTTCTGGCAATGTCCTTCACTGTAGTTCATTTCTTTGCAAATTGGGCATACCCATTGCGAAGGTTTCACACCGAGGGCTTTTCAGCCAAGTGCCTTGGGTTTATGCTCATGGTTTGTGGAGTCAATTTGGTCGTGGTGTTGTTTCACCACCACTCGGGTCTATGAAGAACACTTCTTTGATGTCCCTTCATCGAGATGAATGCTCTATGTCAATGCTTCATCAATGCAAGAAAGATGGTTGTTTCGTTCAGACATGGGCTTATCTTATGAGGATTTGGAAGATTTTGTCATAATTTTCAGTTTATCGGGTTTATTGTTGCACCGCCTTTGCTTTGCACATTTATACAATGCTTCAGGTAACCAATATTTGTTATTGTTCGGCTTTGGTTTGCTTGTATTGCTTTTGTTGGTCTTTGTTTACACCAAAGGTTTTGCAACAAAGATTTTGTCGCTTGGTCAAATTCGCAAGTATTACTTGACCCTGCTTAACTGTTTTCGACATTCCTTGTGTTGGCAAAAGATTTGCTTGGAATTTATGTGGCTTTGCTTGGAATTTATGTGGCTTTGAATTCAATTTTTTCTTGCAATGGGAATTTTAATTCTGAATATTTTTATCTTAGTATTTAATTACAAGTTGCTTAGCTGTGCTTTATACAATGTTTGTAATTATTTTAAAACAAATATACATTATCTTGCATACATTTGACAATGGAAGGATTGCTGGTGTGAATTACTATATGTTTATTGTCAAATTGAGGGCTTCATTTTGTAAATTGTTTGTAAATGTTAGTTTGGAATGACTAAGAGTAGTTTTGAAACATGGTATTTAGTCTATCACAGGCAACTCTGCTTTTCAGGAATATAGATTAATCCTATAGTTGAATTAATCTCTTGAATTGTTGTTGCAATTTTAGTTGGACCTTTTATTGCTTTCTTTAGAACAGATGTCTGCTTTTGAAAATACTTTTACGTTTAACGAAAAAGTGAAGGACACTGCTAAGAAAAATTGGGCTGTCAATCCAGACATGCGCAAAAAAAACAAAATTGACCACCAAACGTGCATGAAAACAATCTATCAATCCACGTATGGATTGATAGATTTATGGATGTCTTACAAAAAATAATCAGTCCCATATGTCCTAATTACACAAAACATGTTTGGAATGAAGTTATGAAGAATAGATTTATGAATGGAAATTTATGAATGTTGTAACAATTGTTATACCAAAATCCTGTCACCACCATGTGATAAGACCTTTGACTTACATATTTGCCCTTAATCCCAGCACTTGGAGTGGAAACTCATGTTGTTTGTCAATCTTACATAACTCAGCACCGCGTTTTCCCTGTTAACCATGAGTGGTACCTTGCTTGCACCGCCTGTATCCTATTTTCCATAAGCGGTGCCACCGCATGTCGCATTTTGTCCATGGGCGTTTCTAACCTAAACCGCTTTGTCACAAGAGGAGAAAAGCGGTACCCTGGGTAAAATGGGAAAAATAGAAGTTTCTTGAGGCTTCTAGATCATGAGCCTCATGTCCTCCCTTATCCCTATCATTGTGAGTTAGTTGAACTCGAGATCCCCCATCATAGAATCTTAGAGGCCACCTCATCCACAAATCTCTCAACCATTCCTATCCATTGAACCTTATAAATACAAGCTCATGTCCATGGTTGAGGGAGAGAACTATAGAGGTATTGTTATGTTGTTGGATTGACCACTTGGCCCAAGCCATTTGAGAGCATAAAGAGCAAAGTTGGAGCTTATGGAGATGAAGTGTTGGTTTCATGGAGATGCATGTCGACACTAAGGCTTAATTGGTTGTAAACTTCTCTATACATCTTAATGTAAAACTTATTTCCGTCCCACATTACTGCTGTTTTGATTTTGCATATACATGTTGTTAGATTCTTTAGTCACTAACATGGATAAGTAAATGATGTTCTGGTAGCTTTGATGTGTTTGCATGTTTGATCTGGTTGCAGGTACACATGTTCACTATCGAAGCAACATTCCAGGTGTCTACAACATCCAGGGAGGGTCTTCATCCTTTATCGTTCACTCATTTGTTCTGGATCTAAACCATTCAGACCAGAGGAACAACTTCTGTCCGCAAAAGGTGAAATATTCCTACTTACAAATCTGACGACTCTGTTGGGGAGTTGATATATGTATTAGTTGATCTGATCTTCCTCAGTTCTTCAACTCTTATCCGAATCCAGGCTCCATATCCAACTCTCTCCAGTCAAATCTGCTATCTGACTCGATGAATTTTGGTTTGAAACTTCAAGATCTGTCTAGATCTGAATTATTTCGACCTTTTATGCTCTTTTTTATGCTCAATCTATCAGTTTTTACCTTGATCTGGTCTTTTTCTTAGTTGATCTGTCATTCTCATTTGTGTTTTGGATTTATACAGGGAACCATTCTTATGCAGTTGGCGAGAAGCGGTGCCACCGCCTGAACCTAGTTAGCAGCACGCGGTGCCACCGCCTGAACCTAGTTAGCAGCACTCGGTGCCACCACCTGAGTCTTGTTGGCGAGAAGCGGTGCTGGTCCAGAACCGCTTTGTCAAGACCCTTGTAGCGTGGTGCCAGGTAGGCCTTATTCCAAAACCACTTTTTCTCATTTTTTGCAAAAAAATTGAGTTGATTTGCTTTCAACCCTACACTGTTAGGCTTGTGTGTTAGAATATGATGCTTGTGGTTTGAAATTTTATGGTTAAAGATTGGTTTGATTAGAAAATTCAAAAGCTAGATCAGGCTTATTGATTGTTCATTCGCTTCCGTGCTTGTTGGTTGTGATTGTGAAAGGACTTCCTGTTTTTTGAAAAGCTTAGGGTGTTAGTAAGATCTATTTTCATTTCTGTTATATAGACTGAAAGAAAAACATTTGATTAGCATCTTGGTTTCATTTTTTGTTTTCATAGAGAACTTCTTTTTCCTCCTTTAAAAAATAAATTTTTTGACTGAGATTAGGTTATCATCATTGCGCATTGGACATTGGATCTCTAATTGGTCTTACAAGCTTTCAGGCTCTTTATGTTCTTTTGTCTCTCATGCATTTAGTACTATCTCATCAAAATAAAAATATGGTAGTTTTAAGTTAGATTTATCTATGTTTTTAAAAAAATTGAAAAATAGAGTGCATATGCATGTAGTGTGCTTCTTATTTTTCTTTTAGGAAAAGAGACTCTTCCCCTTCTTATTGCTTTCAGAAAAGAGAAATCAGTTTGGAAAGCGCTGCTTGTCTTTGATTTTGTGTTCAAGAATTGTTGTTTGGAAATATTTTTCGTTTTGAAACAAAATAAAATACTCTCTTTCCCTCCCATAGGTAGGCATACCGAACGGTAAAGTGAAATATTTGCATACGCATATTGCATGGTTTTACTTTTTCTGTTAAAACTCCATGCATTCACCTAACCGTTCACTTTAAAATTAATGATCGTTATAGGTTAAAATTTACATAGAAATTTGAGTGATAGGTTAGAGACGTGTTCGGGCGTCGTTAAGCATAGGAGCTGTCGTTATTTGTCTGCATTACATCCCGGGACTCACGCGGTTCTTCCACGTACCGTCGGTATATCGAACGACCTTTCATGTACCCTTGAGGTATATAGAAAGGTAATTCACATACTCGATTGTATATCGGAAGGCCCCTTGTGTACGGTTATGCATTAGACAGCACTACTACTGATTTGAGCTCCCATGTACCTTAAGTATATCGGGAGACCCCACTAGGATACCTTATCCATCTGAGAAAAGCCCTTTGGGCGCCTTGCTTGGAGCCATACACCAAAAACAGCATTCGCGGATATTACTACGCACGTACCCTAGAGGTATATCGCGAGTGGCACCTTCTTGACAATCCTGGAGAGAGACCTTACTATTTGAACTCCCCCTGTCATTTTAAGTTTGCTTGTTTGACCTATAGCTTGAGTAGGGAATTTTTTTGGTGTGTTTTCTAGTTTTTTCAGATCCTAGGTTAGATAGGAACTATACAAACGGGCTGAGCTAAGACATTCCAGAAGAGTACGGGGCTTGCCACCCGATTTTATTCCTGTTTCAGGAGAAAATCCAATGGAAGCTATCAACCAAGGAGCTGCTACCACCCCCCAAGTGGGAGATAATGTGGTGCAGAAAGTGGAGGACCATATTCTTCACACTCGCCTCCCTTGGTCCAACAACCTTCTCGGGAAACTACCTCGTTCCATTCTCCCATAGAAGGTCACGTTGATGATACTAACCATACGGATTATGGTCCCAATGCTCCATTTTGGGATACCTCTATAGGACAGGCCATTGCCTCATTTGGCACCCGTTTAAACTTTTCTGAAGAAGTTTCTCTAGATGAAGAACAATGTAGACAATACCACACAACCATTCTCCATGCACAGGAGATTGAGAAAAAAATAGATTATATATTGGGCACACCACCACCACGTTCCGCAGCTGTGCCTGTGGGATATCGTTCACTTGCCGATTCTATGAGACCCATTGAACCGATTATAGATCGCATAGTGACTCCACACAACCCAGGACAAATTTCCAACCCCACCGCCTCCTATGTTATGTCTGTTCCTAATCCTCCCAGGTTTTCCTCACCTGGGGCTCAACCTTCAATTCTTGTTTCGTCGTTACCTTCTAGTGCCGGGGGGCAACCCCCGGCACGACCTACGTTATCTGGCACCGGAATTGTACCTAGTCAAGGACGGACCTCTAATATAGAACAATCTATAGTTTATGTCCCTCCCACCCATACTAATGTGGTTAATCCCCCATCCAGTTCAGGTCAGCCCTTGGGGGCACAACCTGCAACCATTCAATCTTCTGGAAGTTATGGTTATCAAATACCTGTAGGAAATATTAATTATCCACCTAATCCTACAGGAATACCTTATGTCGAAATTCCATACCCTAGTAATACTTTTATGTCGTGGGGGCAGCCTAACTGGTCTTACATGCCTGCTATGGGGGGGATACCCATACATACTGCAGGAGGTGCCGAAGGACCGCCTCATGGAGGTCCTCCCCCTGGGGGGCCTAATGGTCCTGGAGGGTCTGGTGGCTTTCCTCCTTATGGTCCTGGTGGCTTTCCCCCTAATGGCCCTGGAGGGTCTAGTGGCCCTCCTCTTAGCGGTTCCGGAGGCTCTGTAGGTTTACCTCCTAGCAGCCCTAGAGGGTCTGGTGGTCCGCCTCCTGGTGGTCTCGGTGGTCCTAGTGGTCCCAATGGTCCTGGTGGTCCTGGAGGCCCTGGTGGTCCTAACAGTCCTGATCCCGGAAATCAACCCCCTGCGGGCGGATTTTCCAGTAGTTCTTCTTCACAACAACCTATCTATCAGTCTACTTACGGTCCTACTGGTAATTATATGCCGTATCAATATTACCAGTATGTGAAACCTAACCGTTAGTTACCTTTCCTAGCAACTTTGGACTTGCCTGACTTGTCCAAGTTGATTAATAACCCCATTCGACACAATCCCTCATGGCCTCCCATTCCAGTAAAGTTACCATCGAACATCCCAAAGTTTGATGGGAAGCAGGGAGATAATCTGAAAAGCCATGTCATGACATTCCATCTGTGGTGTTTTTCAAACTCCCTCATGGATGATTCAGTTCGGTTACGACTTTTTCAACGAACTCTGACTAGTATAGCCGTGAAGTGGTACATTGAACTTCCACAACATTCGTTTGTGGATTTTGGCTCCTTGGCAACCATGTTTCTTACACACTTTCAGCTCCCTATTCGTTATGAAACAGGTACTGATCTCTTAACTTCTCTGCGACAGAAAACCTCCACCCACATATTCGATCATATCCATGAGTGGAGAAGGCGGAGAAGGCTTATTAAGGCCCCTATTCCGGATCAGTTATTAGTTGATTGGTTCACCAAATCTTTGTTGCCTCCAATTGCCCAAGATGTGGCTATGGGTGGTGTCGTTACTGAAGAGCGGGCTATTAGTTGAGCCCAATATGTAGACTTGGTTTATTCCCAGTCTGGAACTCTTTATGACTTGATTCCTCAAGCTCCTCACCCAAGCATCGATCTCGCAAAGCCACCAGCAGAAGTACCTGTTGATGGGATTGTTGGTTCAATCCAGTCCCCGTCAGCAGTGAAACCTGCCAAGAAACCCCAGACTGCCACCCTTACTCCTTCAACTCCTAAGGTTTCTGCCGAGGTCAATTCTATTCAAAGTACTCAAACCTCAGGTAATAATAAAAAGAAAGGTAAAAATAAGAATAAAAAACCCGAAAACCAACAGGAGAATCCAAGACCAACCAACAATGATAACGATAAAGGGAAGAGGAAATCAAAATATCCATGCCTGCTATGCGGAGGTGACCATTTCACAAAAGAGTGTCCCCGTCGGGACGAAATTTCCCAATTTCTAAAATCAAATCCCGCACCCGCAGTATTCACGGATCATTGTCCCTCTCAACAACAACTGATAGACCACATGTCTAATCAGGGTAACTCTAGTTCGTCAAATTAAATTCGTATGATGTCCTCATATACCATTAATCTATAGACTCGTAGTCAAAATTATGACAAACTCGTTGACAAGAAAGAACACCATTCTTCTTCAGGGACAACTCCCTCTACTGGTTCTCCGGAATCCTCGTCTATTGTCCCCCTAACCATCGAGAAGCCTACTCTCGACATGATTTTGCGTCAACCCAAGAGTACTCTTCGGAAGGCTGTATTTAACCCTAATGCCCGAGCTGCTCAATTTTATAATGTAGTTGAAGATCTCGCTCAGGCACCTTATGCAATGTCTACCTTAGTAGTACTCCAAAGTTGTCTTATACAATGCAAAAACTATTTAACGACATTAGGAGCTTTAGACCCAGATAATACTAATTTGATTCATTTCAATATTGAGAACTATAAGTCTAGGCTACCTCATAAACTTGCTTTTCAAATCATTACGAAAGTAGTTGGAAAGAAGGTTTTTAGAATGGTACTAGATGAAGGAGCTTCGACCTCGGTTTTGTCTCTGTCTTATTGGAAAGCTTTCGGCTCTCCCGAGCTTGTAACATCACCTACGACTCTGAAGGCTTTTGATGGATGACGTTTCGAGCCCCATGGTCTCATATCAGCCCTCGCGGTCGAGCTTGGGGGAAAAACCGTTTCTATTCAAGTAGAAGTGGTAGATGCCCTTTTAGATTACAACCTCCTTCTAGGAAGAAATTGGTTTTATGCCATGACTACTGTCGCTTCGACAGTATTTCGAACAGTCCAATTTCCGCATCTAGGGAGAATTATTACCATTGACCAGCTTGATTTATGTACACCAGATGTTGCTACCTCTACAGCTAATAACATCCCCATGTTAGGCCAGCCCCCTCCTCCTTACTAGTCAATTGGGGTAGGCATGTTGAAGGATTCATCTCTTATGGGGATTTTTCCATCCACTCCTCCTAACACGGATACCGCGACAATCCATATGATTGCCTCATTTGATTGTGAGCCTAGGGGCAAACAAGTTGTTGAGTCCACCTCATTGAGTTCACACAAAGAAATGTATGACACCATTCAAACCCTTTCTGATGATCACACTGATGACCTTTGTCTAGTGGCTTCAGATCCTTACCATTTACCTTACTGGTTAGAACCATCTCTTCCTATTCTAGATTATCTCTCTAAGACTTTTCCTTCCGACGAGACCATTATGGAGATCATGAGTACGGATGAGTCCATTTGGGAGGATCACCATCATAGATCCATGTTCCTCCCCAACATCAGTTTGGTTAACCATGATTACGCATCCCTGTTTCTTGCTGATATTGTCAATGTACCCCAAAGTCCCATATTGTTGCAAGACATAGATTCTGAAGGAAACCTTTGCAACATTACTCAGACGAATCCGATTGACAAATCAGCCAATCCTAGTACCATCGAGCATGTTCATGTTGGGCATAACTGCTCAACAGATGAATCTGAAGTATATAAGGCACTTTTCAAAGAATCCCGTGATATTTTTGCCTGGTCGTATGAAGAAATGTCGGGGATTGACCCATCCATTGTGGTCCACGAGATTAAAACCTATCCCACGGCCAAGCCTGTCAGGCAAAAACTAAGGCAAGTCCATCCACGGAAGGCCGCAACGATTAAAGTTAAATCAAGAAACTTCTCAAAGCTAGGTTTATTTATCCCGTACCCCTGACGAAATGGGTATCGAATGTTGTCCCTGTCAATAAAAAGTAGGGCACCATTAGAGTCTGTATCAATTTTATGGATTTGAATAAAGCTTGTCCCAAGGACAACTTTCCTACTCCGCACATCGATCAAATTATCGACAACTGTGTTGGAAGTGTCATCTTCTCATTTATGGATGGCTTATATAGCTATAATCAGATTGAGATATTATCCACCGATCAACACAAGACGACATTCATTTGCCCATGGAGAACCTTTGCATATAAGAAGTTACTTTTTGGCTTGAAAAATGCTGGAGCCACATTCCAACGTGCGATGTTCTATGTGTTTCACGATATTAAACATATTGTTGAACCGTACCTTGATGACCTCCTTGCTCATTCACAGCGACAGGAGGACCGCCCTGGTCATCTTAGAGACATTTTCCTAAGATGTCGTCATTATAATATACGGCTCAATCCGCATAAATGTGTTTTCTGCGTTGAGACGGGTTGTCTGTTAGGCTTTGTGGTCTCTAAGGATGGAATCTGGATTGATCCCTTGAAAATTGCCGCCATTTTAGCTATACCAGCCCCAACTAATCTCCTTGAACTCCAAATTTTGCAAGGGAAGGCAAACTTTCTCCACTGTTTCGTGTGCAATTTCGCAGAGAAAACGCATGGTTATATGCGTCTCCTTAAAAAGGACACCCCGTTCTTTTGGGATGACCAAGCTCAACGTGCCTTTGATAATCTCAAACACGCTCTGACTTGTTTACCCGTGATACACCCCCCAGATTATTCAAAGGACTTTCTCTTATATAGTGTTGCCTTCGCTACTACCATTGCTATGGTTTTGGTGCAAGAAAATCCCAACGGTCAGGAGCACGTGACGTACTATGCGAGTAAGAATCTTATGGATTCTGAAACCCGATATTCACGCGTGGAGAAGTTACCATTGGCCACGGTCATTGTTGCATCAAAATTTCATCACTACATTTTGCTCTGCACAACCATCGTATTGGCAGACCAGAACCCTATGTATTACATCTTGACTCGTTAGGTGCTCGAGGGCAAGTACTCCCGATGGATAGTCATACTACAAGATTTTGATATGGAATTCTCCAAAGCCACATCAAATGAATCCTTGGTCTTTGCCAAGCTCATGTGTGATCTTCCCTGTGCTTTGACGGAATCTTAGCCCAGTGATTCATTTTCGAATGAATTCCTGTTCCTGATTAGCACTACCGATCCATGGTATGGAGATTTGCTTATTTATCTCCAAACACAACGATTTCGGCCGCATTTATCCCGTGACGATCGTCGCCATATTCGTTACCACGCGAAATACTACCTCATCCTGAATAATACCTTGTATAGACGTGGGATTGATTCTATTCTCCGGCGATGCCTCACCCATGAGGAGGTTGAACATGTGTTGAATGATTTCCACTCTAGAGCATGTGCCTGTCATTTATTTGGGATGGCTACAGCCCAGAAAATCCTTGGCGCTGGCTATTTCTGGCCCTCAGTCTTCAAAGACTGTCACGAGGCTGTTGAGAAATGCCCACCTTGTCAACATTTTTATCCCAAAAAGCGCACTCATCCTGCTCCGCTACACCCCGTCATTGCCATTGGCCCGTTTTCCAAATGGGGGATTGATTTTATGCATTGTAAGCTTACCTCAGCCGGGGGGCATGGTTACATCATCGTAGCCATTGACTATTTTACAAAATGGGCTGAGGCCATGCCTACATATGCAAAATATGGTAAGACTGCCGCTCTCTTCCTGTTCAATCATACAATAGCTAGATTTGGAGTCCCATAGTCCATTGTTACTGATCACGGATCACATTTCCGTAATCAAATGATGGAGGAACTGAGTGCCAAGCTAGGTTTTTGCCATGAAAACTCTACGCCATATTATCCACAAGCTAATGGTCAGGTAGAGTCCATTAACAAAGTTTTGAAAACTATGCTTCGGCGGATGGTTGGAGATCATAAATCCAATTGGCACCACATTCTTTTCTCCGCTCTTTGGGCTTATAGGACTTCGGTGAAAATAGGTACTGGTTTCACGCCATTCCGGCTTGTCTATGGACTCGAAGCTATCTTACCAATCCAATGTCAGATTCCATCTTTACAACTTGCTGTCGAACTTCTCCCAGACACTTCCGTAGAGGAAGAAAGATTTTTGTACCTGAATAACCTTGACGAGACTCGGAGAGATGCTGCCTTGGTTAATGAGGCACATAAGAAACGCGTCAAGGCGTAATATGATAAATCCATCCAACCTCGTGCCTTTAACGAGGGTGACCTAGTTTTGACTTACGACCAGAGATATGACAAACTAGGGAAAGGAAAGTTCGAGTCCATGTGGTACGGTCCTTTCGTCATTTCTAAAGTTTTAGAGAAAGGGGCCTATGAGCTCATTGACTACGATGGAATCCCTTTAGGGCAACCTCGCAATGGGTTGTACCTGAAGAGGTACTATGCCTAGGTCTTTCTTGGATAGTATCTTGTATATATGTATATTGCTTGACTTTCAGTGTGACTTTAGTATTTTCAATATGGTTTTGAGTTTAGTGTCCGCATCTGTTTATACAATGTTTTGGTCATGCAGAGCAGATGGCTTTCTATGGCTTCGTTGATGGTGCTTGCCACCACACCTTAAATCTCGCCTCAGCTGCTTGGGTCCTCTATTCCCCGGCTGAAGATTTGGTCAGTTAAGGAGCGGTTTGTATTGGTCCCACTACCAACAACATCGCTGAGTATCGAGCAGTCATACGTCTTCTGACTAAAGCTGCCTCCCAAGATGTTCATAATCTGGTAGTCTTGATGGACTCACAACTCGTGGTTTGTCATCTAAACCATGTTTATACCATTAGAAATCATGTGCTTATCCGCCTCTTTCGGAGGGTACGCTTGTTAGAAATATCATTTGAAACCATCACTTATAGGCATATCCCTAGGGAACATAATGTAGTTGCTGACTCATTGGCTAATACATCCTAGATTGGCATATTGCCCATTCATGACGTTAAATCAAATATGGTTCATTGTAAATAAGCAATTAAAGACACATAAAACTCATGTAAAATACATTTACCATTTGAGACATATAAACACCAGGTAAAAGTCTGTATATATATATATATATATATATATATATATATATATATATATATACGAACATGTTTACAAAAAATTAGGTCACGAGACCTCATCTGAAGCACGTAGGCTTTCAGGCAAAAGTCACCATACAAAATCCTGAAGCTATTAGCTTTTAGTAGATATCTCATACACACGATGTCTAGTGATGCTTGTGGTAGCACATCACCGCCTGGGCTACTCTACGTAGCAGCCTACTAAACCGATCCGGTACTCCCGCTGTAGGTCTCTGATACCTCAGAGGGAGGTCATCAATGGAAGCGTCAGGGATGTCTAAGGTCAACCTCTCCAGGTTTTGCTCTAACTCCTCGGTGATATCATCACCCTGCGGTACAAAGCGGGCTCCAGCTCGTCTATCCAATGGGGAAGCTCCCCTAGGTCGTGCTGCTCCAACGTCTGCATGAAAATATTCAGGTCTCGTTACTTAACATAAAAATATAAAAAACATTAAAAAACATAAAAACATTTTGTCCATTTTAGAGTTTTCTGCTTCTTACCGATGTCACCCCACCGTCTGCTAGGTGGGAGCGGTAGGTCAGGGTATCCGCTGAAGTTCGTACCCACATAAGCATAATCCTCCACCATGAGGATATGATATCGGAGCAATCTGAAGAACGGGTCACCGAACTTCACCTTCCCCCTGCTCGCTCCAGTACGAGCCATAATTCGAACCCACCTCTGCATATGGGGGTCCCGCGCTCTCAGCTCTGTGAAGACCACCTGAGGTCTCATCTGTGGTACCCGCTCGAAGAAGAAGCAGACTAGAATGGAACCAAAGCCAAACTGCTTCAGTTTCCCCTGCCGACACTTAGTCAACTGATCCTTGAATATCGGAAGCAGGGCTTCCGCCCAGTTGAATACTGTAGGTGCCATGGCCTTTATGGCATACAACATGTGTGCCCTAGAATCCTGGTGCACTCCCTGACTCTTGACCACTCTCTGCATAGTAAATAAGACAGTCTGTAGAGGTCCATCCATCACTGTTTTTATGGGGATTTTCTTCCCCGATGTCCTCGTCCCTGGGATACAGTGACAGTCTATCAACTCTTTGGTGGTAATATCCCCTCGTCGGGAACCTGTCAGCGAGATGGGGGGACCCTGTCTTAAGAGTCCAGTCAAGAAGTAGATGTCCTCTACCTCTACTGTCAGAATATGAGCCCCAACCTCAAAGTGTTGCTGCTCCAGATTCCACATCCGGAGTATGTGCTCTAGCATCCACTCATGTGATACCATGCTTGGAGTCCAGAAGAATTTCAGGAGCCCATGGTCTCGTAATGCGGCTGTTATCCCTAAAGTTGAACCTAGACTACGGGATTAAGCTTAAGGAAATCTTTGTTAAAAAATGCATAAATCAAATGAAATTAAATTGAAAACATAGGCTGGTATCAAACTAGGGCTAATGGTACCTCTCAGCACTAAAAGGAACTAGGCTAGTATAACTGTTTGTACAGCTTACACAGTTCTGGTATAAAATCAAAACATCACACAATTTACAATAAAGAAAACTGGTATATGTCACAGATTGGTAAATACAAGTATTTATACAAAGATCAAAGCATTTAAGTGAAGGCTGGTATGAATAAGAGCTGCAGGAAAATCAAACAGACGCTGTATAACATGAAATCAATCACAAAGTTCAATATCCAGGTACTATGATCCTAAATCATGAAGTGAAACTGTCAATGCTTGTAAAAATAAAAAGATAACTGTCATCTCACGATAAGAATTATTGTAATGGAATATGAATGACCATATACATAACAGAATTATCAGAGAGACAATTTATATAACACAAGGGCAAATCATCATCAAGTTTATTCAAAACTAGAACCTGTCATTGAAGCTGCAAAATGCTCATGCTACACAGATGTGCTTACAAATGATCAAGCATTACTCCCAAAACTGCCAACCTACAGTCCCCTGCGTTCCCCTGAAAGGAAGAACTCTCTCTCTTTGCTCTCGAGCCCTTAGCTGGGACCTCTCTCTGTTACATCTTGCCTTTTATAAATTTACAATACATCACATAATGTAAAACAGACCCAAAATAAAGGATCGAATCCACATGGAGATCTTGATCCTTCTAAACTGGGCTATGCTTTTAGGATTCTATTTCTTTGCCTAAAAGGTAGATTCGAATCTTAATCCTTGAGTTTTAAAATCCTGACATCTATGCTATTTTTTCCTTGAAAAGATAGACCTGTTGAAATTACTCTGCCACCTGTACTTTGGTTGTATTCATGCCTTGAAATTCTGGAAATGATCCTTTTGACTGGTAATCTGAAGTCGATCACTACAAATCTGAAAGGACTCTGTTTAACTGCCAGTTGATCCCTCATTCGTTGGTTCAATGCCTAAGAATATGGATTTATTGATCTCTCAATTGCCACCCATTCATTGAAGGATTTCAATGCTGATTGAAAAATGAAAAAATGAACGATGCTGTCATATAAAACTACTCTTGTGTTCTTTCCTTGACGTGTACATTTGAGATTACAAAAAACAAAAACACGACACCAATGCTGTAAGTTTACGGAATCTATCTCCAACATTTATTATGGATGATCTCCATTAAAACCGGGCTTATCACTTGCAAGCAATTTTTGCAACCTTGTAATTCTTATTTACATCGTTCTTTATCCACTGACATCGAACACTTTATATTTATCCACCTGTAGGATCTTGTAAGCACATGTATTTGGTACTGAACATCGGACTGCGAGCACTTTCATTTTACTATGCGTGAGAGTTTATCCCACATACACAACAAAATAGAATTTCAAACCCTTCATATTATCAAGTGCTACTTCCCTTCAGCAACACGTGGTGCGTGATATATCCTTGTATCCTTTGTTCATTCGGAGTTTAGTTTGATGAATAAGCTTGGCAAACCCTTTCTTTTTGTTCTAAACAACACACAAGTCTCCTCCTCAAAAGGGATAAGACATGAAGTCTTAAAGGTTACGTGGAGCATAACCTTTTTTCAAACCTTAAACAAAAAAAACAAATATAAAACATTATTT
>LPNX010807195.1:222364-263935 GCA_001517045.1 Pseudotsuga menziesii
AATAATGCGTGCAAGAGGTTATTTAATGGACAGTATTAGCAGAAATTAAATGTTCAGAACAGGAATGAAAACCACAACATTGATAGACAGATACATGGAAGAAAACACAGAAACAGAGTCACAAAACATAAGTTGATAACGGAGTTCACCCCCTCCACCGGGCTACGTCTCTGGGTTCCTCTCCAATGGGTACCGATCCAATTAATGGCTTTAAAAATGGTACAAATGGTTCTGGCATCAACCTCAACATTTGTAAAAACAGAATGCTGGACAGGAAGTCTTCAAGACTCCTCTCTGGAACTTACAACTTGGACTTCAAAAGATAAAGAAGCCAAACTATAACAGAGAATGGTCGACTTCTAAATACAAACAACACTCTGGATAAATGGCAGCAAAAAAAACTCTCCTGCTATCCTCTGTCTCTGTCAAAATTGACTACAGAAGGCTGAACAGAAAGTCTTCAAGACTCCTCTCTGGAAATTACAATCGGGTCTTCAAAAGACAAAGAAGCCCCCATGTAACAGAGAACGGTCGACTTTACACTAACATCATCTGCAATAATTTTACAGCTAACTTCCCCCCCCCTTTTTGCACTGGCTGAAACAACTGGAATATAAAGCTGCCCCTGTATCGTGGCTAGAATCGAGCTGTTGAAGCATTCAGTGGGAGGAATCGTCACCGGTTCGACTCGCCAAAACGTTACCCCAGAGTCTGTTCCTGCATCCTCCTGCCAAATTCCAACTCGTTCATCATAACCGACCGTTCCATATTCCCCCAACGTTACCAATAGGCCGTTCATACTTATCCAAACGTGGGAATCATTGACATCAATGGTGATCTCCCTCGCACTTGTTAACGGTTCACATCATTGGTCGGTAATTAAGTGGTTTCTACCATGTTCGATTTCAGATCATTGTAATCACATGGATAGAATTGTACTTTGTGGAAGACGAGACAAAGACCCTGGGTATTTGTTTAAAGCGCTCATTGCTTTTCCCCAGGTTGCGATGGAGTTTTGTATATCTAGCATGGATCCACATTTGTATGGCCGTGGCTATGCTCAAATTTGCGTCTGTACGACATAGATCTACATTGTATGTCTAGTAGCTATGTCCAAATTTGAGTCCTCTAGCACATGGATCTACGTTGTATTCTAGTAGCCATGCTTGTTTATTCCTCCCATGGATTTGCCTTGTATTGGTATGCAACCATGAGTTGGTTACTTGTGTCTATGAGTCAAAAATATTGATGTACTGCAGATGCCTATTGGACGACATGCTCCGATCGAGCTGACATTTTCACCTCGAAGTGACAACTTGTTCTCTCGAAGCTCTCGTTTATCGTATCCCTCTAAGACCCACGCTTTGGGGGGCATCTTGTTATACCAAAATCCTGTCACCACCATGTGATAAGACCTTTGACTTACATATTTTCCCTTAATCCCAACACTTGGAGTGGAAACCCATGTTGTTTGTCAATCTTACATAAAAATACTCAGCACCATGCTCCCTGTTAACCATGAGCGATACCTTGCTCGCACCGCCTGTATCCTGTTTTCCATAAGTGGTGCCACCGCCTGTGGCATTTTGTCCATAGGCGTTTCTAACCTAAACCGCTCTGTCACAAAAGGAGAAAAGCGGTACCCTGGGTAAAATGGGAAAAAGAGAAGTTTCTTGAGGCTTCTAGATCATGAGCCTCGTGTCCTCCCTTATCCCTATCATTGTGGGTCAGTTGAGCTTGAGATCCCCCATCATAGGATCTTAGAGGCCACCTCATCCACAAATCTCTCAACCATTCCTATCTGTTGAACCTTATAAATACAAGCTCATGTCCATGGTTGAGGGAGAGAACTATAGAGGTATTGTTATGTTGTTGGATTGACCACTTGGCCCAAGCCATTTGAAAGCATAGAGAGCAAAGTTGGAGCTTATGAGGATGAAGTGTTGGTTTCATGGAGATGCATGTCGACACTAAGGCTTAATTGGTTGTAAACTTCTCCATACATCTTAATGCAAAGCTGATTTCCATCCCACATTACTGTTGTTTTGATTTCGCATGTACATGTTGTTAGATTCCTTAGTCACTAACATGGATAAGTAGATGATGTTCTAGTAGCTTTGATGTGTTTGCATGTTTGATCTGGTTGCAGGTACACACGTTCACTACCGAAGCAGCATTCCAGGTGTCTACAACAACCAAGGAGGGTCTTACTCCTTTGTCGTTCACTCATTTTTTTTGGATCTGAACCATTCAGACCAGAGGAACAACTTCTGTCTGCAGAAGGTGAAATATTCCCACTTACAACAATTCATAAATCTAAATGAAAACACTTTTGCATTTAAGAAATTGTACCTTCTAAATATATATTTGCTCACTTAAGAGCTAGCTTGGGTAGATGCACATTTGGCCACTCTGCTTTGACTTCCAAATGAGAATAACTTAATAATGAGAATTAAGTTATTGACAAGAATAACTTCTTTACAAACATGTTTTGTGTAATTAGGACACATGTGAATGATTAATCTTGTTAGGACATCCATAAATCTCATGACGAACCGTCAACCAGCAAACAAAGGTAATAAGCAGGCATCCAAAACCTAGTTAACATAACCCTGTCAAAACACGAAACCCAACTGCATCAACACCGAGTTAACATAGCCCATGTCAAAAGACGCAATACACATGTCCAACTGCCCGAATACGTGTAGGACAGACCCTCAAGTTGCTTTGGCATCCAAAACATCATCGATCCATGCTACCCATTTTCTCAATTATAGAATTGCATCAATTGTGCATCAAAACAAGCTGATATGGGATTGGTATGTCAATCCATATTTCTCCATGATTGACTGTGGAAACCTTTAAAAGTAAATATAAACATGCTTGCCATGTTTTCACTAATGCAATTAGCATCATATTTTTACACATTATTGCAGTTAAAAATGTGTTCTATCACCTTGCCTTCAATGTTCATTTTCTTTAGCAAACACCTGGTCTGCAAAAGTTCCTTCTGTGTCCAAATTGTGCTCCATCCATGCAACCCATATGAGATAGGGCTATGAATCTAGCTTTATGCATTCTTGATTGTGGAAACCTTTAAAAGTAAAGATCAACATGATTGTTATGTGTTAACTAATGAAATTAGCAACAATTTTTTTGGCGGCAAATAAGAAACCCACAATGAGATTACAAAATAATGTTGCATCATAACCCAGCTAACAAACAACTCTCCCAATTTGCATTTCCATTGCAATTTTTTCATATTCCATGTGTTATAAAAACAATCTTTTTTAACTCTTGAAGTCCTATCTACTTACTTAGGCAGTCAACAATTTGTTCACTTCAGCCCCTAAATATCAGCATGCTTATCATGCTTTGAATAATGAAATTAGCAGCAACTCCTGTCAAACCACACGAGACACCTAACCAACTGCCCAAACATGCGCAGGACAAACCCTCAAGCAGCAAAAAGAGGTGATAAGAAGCCATATAAACCCACTTAACAGAACCCTTGTCAAAACACGCAATACACATGTCCTACTTCCCAAACACGTGCAGTACGGACTCTCAAGCAACAACAAAGGTACTAAGCATACTTATTTACTAGCGTTAACAAAACACTTGTCCAACTATGTGAGACACCTGTCCAACTGTCATTTGCCATTCAACAAAAAATCTGTCAAAATTCAAATTTTTAGCAACAAGGAACCATGTTCCTCTGATTTCAAGACCTTTTTAATTTATAACTTTCTTGTAAATATGTTATGTGTAGTGAGGACATTTGGCATAAAATCCATTTGTTGGCTTACCAATCCAGGCGTGTGCAACAAAATATAGAAGAGTAAGTTAGTATCATGACTAGCTTAGAAAGTAACAACCAAATAGGGTCTATTGATTGAGTTTGTATGTCAACCATGTTCTTATAAATAGAAGATTTATGAGAAGAAGGAAACCCCAAATCCCCGTAGTAGGTCAAATGCCACTTATGTCAGCTCCAACAATTAATATTACAAGTCCAATTTTGTAGCAATGTATGACACAAGTTAGCTCCAACAGGGAAATATAGACATAGGTTGGTCCTAAACTATGTAGTAATGCATATTTATGAGAACCTGAATTAAATTCAAGGGAGAAAACCCATATTCCAGGGAAACACAATTTCCAAAACACTTTTTACCTCTTATACGAGAAAGAAGACCGAAACAACATTCACATTAATGCATACCTTTAACGAGATGAAGATATTAACACACATTCCCTAGTAAATCTGTCTCGTTTCCTTTGTCGTTTCTCCATCTCTATAATACATTCCATGGTCATCTACAAAACACCCACAAGATTAGCCCCACCTCAAATGGGAAAAACAAATATACTTTGCATAAACCCTAAGCGGTTTTTAGAGCGAGGAAATGGCTATCTTAGAGGCTTTCCAGACTAGAAGTGTTGTCAGGCGTCAGATTACAAGGTGAAGAGAGAAAAGAGGACCAAAGATCATAGGACCCAACTTCCATGGGGGGTTTTGGTTTTGCTCTAGGAAAATGGTCACGTGGAAACCGGTAGGGCCAAGAACGGGCAGATTCCTCCATTGCTCATTAACGAGGCCTACAATGGTTGTTCTTCTCTTGCAGATCAAAGGAGGTGAACACCTTTGTTTGCGATCATTCCACTTCTCCTAGCCAAATCAAAGCTAAAGCCACCTTCAGGATGAAGTTTGATCGCATTATTCACCGATGGATTCACGAATGGGAATAGGAGCCTTGTAAACAAAAAAACGTGATCCACCATCAAAGTAGTTAATTAATACCACGCATGAAACCTATGAAAAATTTAATGATCCTAAAAAAATACAAGTTTTCAAACCTAAAAAATGCAGACTGGGTATACCCTGCAAGCTCCATAAATTAGAGGGAATTATTTGCAATTTGACACTTTCCAAACCTAAGTTGCAACAAAGGGGAATTAAGAGAAATCTGTCACTTTGGTTTTATATTTCTTTTTGTTATGATGGTGAGCTGAAAATGGTGAAAAAAAAACAAACCAGCAAAAACTGGAATGAGTATACCTTACAAGATCCAAAAATCAAAGGGAATTATTTTCAATTTGACCCTTTTCCAAACCCTAAATCATGACAAAGGGGACAAAGAAATCCAACACTTTGAATGGCTGGATATGACAGGTGGACAACATCTTAATCTCGAGGCCAATGAATATAAATATAGGCATCCATGCAAAACTAATGCAAATGAATCTTTTGCAATGCATAAAACCCAAAATGAACTGCAAAGTATAGTTCTCCGTAAGGATGCAAAATGAACTCTACGAATGCAAGTCCTACCTACTTACTAAGGGAGTCAACAAAATGTTGCCTTAAGCCCCTTGGAATCAACATGTTTTCGATGTTTTGACTAATGAAATTCTCAACAATTTTTTTTTTTACCTCTGATGGGGAAACCACACTCGTTTTACCAAATAAGGTGTCATCAAAATGTCACTCTCCATATTGTCAAGGAATTTTGGAGACTTGATCTCAATTGCTTCATCCAAATGTTTCATCCTTGTTTAACCTTAATAAGAAGTATAGAAATTCCCTTTAAAGCATTTAATATGTCTTCCTCATGAGCAAAATAGTGCCTATCCTTATCATAATTTGCTTAGAGATCTGTCAAGCATTCTTTGTTTCACTATCAGTTTACAGAATAAGCTTCATCAAAACCCAATCAACAAAACACCTACCAATCAATGTTAGCCATTTGTCCCTAAGACACTTTCCATACTTGTAAGGAATCTTCAAGACTTCATCTGCGTTGTGGCATCCAAATATGTCATCAATCCAAAAGTGTGTGGGATGGACTGTAAATCAACAAACAATAAAACCATGATCATCTTACCATTCCAAGATGCATAGCTTTATGGAATATATATTATTCCTATAGTATCTGTTGACTTTCCAATTGTTGTTGTCATCTTTGTTTGATCTTTATTGGCCTTATTTGGAGCAACTGCTTGCTTCTAAAGAAACTTTCTCATTTACAACAACAATACCTTCTAAATATTTTTTGGTTTTTTGAAGAGTAGCATCCAACATTTCCACACTTTCCCATGCTGCTCAACTTCCAAGTCCATCCTTCTTTATAACTTTCATCCAAATATGTTCTACATAGTAAGGACATGTCATATAACGATGTCAAAATACACAAGACATTTGTGCAAAACAAAAATCCTTCCTTTTTACTTTTTTAATCCGAAAGGATAACAATGAAGGCGTGTGTATGATGAACCATGAAACATGAAATGGGAGATTCACACTCACTTTACAAAATATTCCTGCATAAATACCCTACTAATATAACCCCTCCGAAAACATACAAGACACTTGTCCCTCAAACAATAAATGAAGGTTACAAATAAACTTGCATCAAAACCCATTGAACATCATCCCTATCAAAATTTGCATCAAAATTAGTATGCCCAAATTGCAAAAAATACAAACGTTCCTTTTGTGCAATCAAAGAAGGAAACACACTTCATTAAAGGACACTGCCAAGACAGATGGGGTTGTCATCCTAGGCATGCACACAACAAACATAACGTTTAGCAACAAACGTGCATCAGAACAAGCTGCCATGGAGATACGACTATCACTCCAGTCATGTGCAAGATGGCCCTTTTATTGCCACACTTAAAACACCATCCAAAACAAGAAAAAAAAAACTTTCCAAAATCCATTGCTCAGCTTGTCAATTGTGAAGCTTGTATGATTGAAAATCACCCCACTTGCATTTCATGAAAAAAAACTTTTCACATCAAGGCTTTTAAGCACATCACAAATGATTTCATCTTCTTTTATCTCAAGAAAATACATGCAATTTAAAATAAATGTTTTACAATTAATCAATTGTCCAATAGGACATTCCTTCAAAATCACCTTATATTTCTTTCACAAAATTAAAATAGTTATTGTACTTATCATTGTTTACTTCAATAGTGTCCAAGTTTCATGCTTTCCTAGAGTACAGCTTCATCCTTAAGCATGTAAGATCGAAAAAAACCTCATAAGATCACCCACAATTAAGATAGAATGTCATGTTTGAACAAAACAACTAACATTCTTGCACTTATAGATCAATCATGCATTTATGGAGCATTGAGGGATACCATTCTTGTCTATGAAGGGACATTCGCAGTGTGTTCTTCATCAACCTTAAAACCCTATCAAAACACAAAACCCATTTAACAACAACCCCTATTAAACCATGCGTCCCACCTATCCAAATGGCCAAGCATGTGCAAGGACGAACCCTCAAGCAACAAACGTCTTTGTTGTAAGCATACTTATTTACCCGGGTTAACAATATGGTTGTCCAAACATGCGAGACATATGTCCAATCGCCATTTTCCAATAACCAAGACACGTGTCGGTATGCAATTCGACGAAGCCACAAGGAATCTGGAGACTACCGCCTCCATTGTTTACCCACAAACCCTAACCATAAAAAAACCACCCTGAAACAAGCCGAATACTTGAAATCCCTCTACATCAAACCTTTGCAAAAATCCTTGAGGTGAAACCTTCAGCTTTTTCTCTCGTTAAATAACTGCAAATATAGCCACTCTATTTAACTACAATCGACAATAGTCTGTGTAAGGATTTATGTCACAAATCCACCTTAGCAACAAACAAATCATTACCATATAGCATCATAAATATACAGATGCTTAAACATATACAAATCATTTCGCTATTATGATGAAAACTTAACAATCTTAGGTTTTCTCGTATGTAAGCTATCTAAGTTGTTACAACAATCTTTCTTTTCCCTGCCATATCTTTTAGGCAATGGGTTACTATGTCTATGTATTATAGTTCTCAAAATAGACAATGATCCTTGGGTTTCAAAGGCACAATTAGAAAAGAAAGTTTGTAGAACAAAAGTTTTAATTTTGTTGACCATACCTTTTATGGATGGGTCATTTGGGAAAAAATAAAATCCAATGCATTATAAAATAATTTTTTTAGACTATATTTTGCATCACAATGCAATTTTTTATTTGCACATATTATCTATAGTTGTTCTTGCTATGTATAAACTTTCCTTTCTATTTGTGGATTTCAAATCCAATGAGGGTTGTTTATCTGCATATCTATACTATGTATATACATCTCTTTGTTGTTTTCACTTTTAATGGAATATAATAGCGCACATTCTTTAGGTGCCCGCCATTAGTAATTCAACATGCTTTATATATATGCATTTCCTTTCTCTATCCATTTCTTCCCTTTATGACTTTCTCTCTCTTTCTGTATCTTATCTCTGTCAGAATACAAGTGTGTGTGTGTCCTCTCCACCAATTTACGTTTCTTTTATAACTTTAGGTAAAGCGAAGACCCTAATTTCACTTTCACTTAAAGTCAATAAATAATTAGATCACTTTAATTTATTTTCCAAAGTAAACTTTGGAAAAGTAAATTAAATACAACTGGTTTCCTAATTTATGTCTTCTGCATGCAATGACACATGCAAGCAGGAGGACCTTCCTTGTTGCTTCTATTTTAACACTCCCTCTCAACGAGGAAGGGATTCGGTAGCGACCCCATCTTATACCTGAACTTCACAAAACTGTGTCTGAAAAGTGCCTTGGTAAATATGTCTGCCACCTGCTCATTTTTCTGTATGTACTCCAACCGAATGGTTTGTCTCTGAACACAATCTCTCAAGAAGTGCTACCTAATGTCTATGTGTTTGCTCCGGTCATGGAACACTGGATTTTCAGATAGCCTAATGCCACGCTAATTGTCACAATGAACTACTATAGCCTTTAGCTAACACTCGAACAACCATGAAAGTAACTGCCTCAGCCACATACCCTCACAAGTAGCCATGCTGGCTACCATGTACTCATCCTCTATCGAGCTCAATACAGTTGACTTATGCTTCCTACTGAACCAAGACACAGCCCTTGATCCAATGCTGAAACAATAATTTGAGGTACTCTTCATGTCCTTTACACATCCTGCCTAGTCAGTATCTGTGAAGCCTGCTAACTATACACTCCTCCCGCATTCATAAACCAATCCATACTCCACTATACCTTTGATGTAGTGAAGTATGTGCTTCCCAACTGTCCAATGCACTCTCTAAGGCTCCACCATGAACTGGGTCAAAGAGTTGACTGCAAAACCGATGTCTGGTCGTGTGTTGACCAGATACATAAGTGATATGACACAATGACGATACAAGGTAGGATCAAATCCATCTTACCTTGACGCATCAATCGTCCACCAGTTGGAAACTAGAGATATGGCCATAGGCTTACAGTCCCCCATCCTGAATCTTTTCAAGATATCTACTGCATACTTCCCCTGTCTAATGAAGAAGCATCCATCTCTTTACCAAAACTCCAAGCCCATAAAGTAATGCATCAACCCAAGGTCTTTCATCTCAAACTCCACTGTAAGGTTCGATTTGCAGTATCCAATCAACCTCTCATCTCCTGTACGAAAGAGATCATCCACATATAGGACCAGTATGAGAGGCACCTCACCTGTTAAGAAGTACAGGTTGTGGTCAGCCTCACTTTGTTGAAATCCCATCTCCCGTAGATAGTTGTATATCCTCGAGTACCATGCTCGAGGTGCTTGCTTGATCCCATAAATATATCTATGCAGTTTGCATACATGTGTCTCCTTGTTCTCCACATAAAACCCCTCTGGTTGCTCAATATATACCCCCTCCTCTATCAATCCAATGAGGAAGGCAGTCTTGACGTCCATCAGATGGAAACGCCATCCCATCTCAGCGGCTACTTAGATAATTGTCTAAATGGAAGAATACCTGGCTACTGGGGTGAAGGTATACTCCTAGTAAATACCCTCATTCTATGAAAACCCCTTAGCCATGAAGCATGCCTTGTACTTCTCCACGCTTTTGTTTGCTGCATGATTCACCTTGTAGATCCACCTGGATCCCACCACCTTCTTGCCTTCAGGTCTCGGCACAACCTCCCATACCTGGTTCTTCATGATTGAGTCATACTCCTCAACCATGGCCTCTTTCCACACATCATTTTGTGCATCCTCCTCAAAATTGGAAGGTTCAGAGTTAATA
This sequence comes from Pseudotsuga menziesii, assembly GCA_001517045.1. NCBI lineage: Eukaryota > Viridiplantae > Streptophyta > Pinopsida > Pinales > Pinaceae > Pseudotsuga > Pseudotsuga menziesii. The sequence continues at coordinate 232,471 of LPNX010807195.1, forward strand.
AACTCTCTCATCGGTGCCATATAATTGAGTCTCTCTGGTGGTACCCTCCGTCTAAAATATCTATGTGGAAGACTCACATGTTTGGAATCCTGAACAATGTACCTATACCACTTATGTCGTGGCCTAGTGTCTGCCTGTTGCAGCTGCAGGATGTCCTCCTGTTGCTTCTGCTCATCCTCCCCATAAAATATAGGATGATCCTCCACCTGACTTCCTTTGACTACCAAAACCTATTCCCTGTGTTTGTACTTGCACCTGTACCTCTGGCTCCTCCAACTTGACCCCCATGTTCTATGTTGGCTGCTGCTCTTCAAGTAAGTCCGTAGATCTCCGCAAGGCCATGTCCTCATCGAACTGGACGTCCTTGCTCACAATGATCCTCTTGCGAGCAGGAATGTAAACTTTGCATTCCTTTGAAGTCTCGCTATAACCAACATGTAACCCCTTCTTTCCAGAAGGGTCCAATTTCTTCCTAGTTTCAGCAGGAACATGACAATAGCAGAAACTACCAAATATGCGAATGTGACTCACATTTGGCAGAGTGCTTGTGAAGACCTCCTCGGGTGCCTTCCTCCCCAAAGCTGTGTGGGGACACTTGTCTTGAATGTAAATTGCAGTCATGTATGGCTTGACCCAAAGGAATAGTGGTAATACCTGATCAAATAGCATGGCCTTGGTTGCTCTTACCATAGTCATGTTCTTCCGCTCTGCAACTCAATTCTGCTTTAGGGTATGGGGAAAAGTGTGCTCCTTCTTGATCCCCTTTGTCGAACAATACTCCAAGAACTCATTGGAGTTGTACTCACCCCCGTTGTCTGTCATCAACACCTGAATCTTCTTTCCTGTTTGGTTCTCCATGAGAGTCTTGAACTCCTGGAACCTCTCAAAGAACTATGACTTGGCCTTCAAGAAATAGGTCCAGGTTTTCTAGGAATAATCGTCAATCAAGGCTATGTAGTAACTATAACCACTAAAATAATGGACACTCATAGATATGTATATATTTGAATGCACCAATTCCAGGGGCTCCTTAGACTTGTGCTCACTTTGTGGGAAAGACTTCATGATGTTCTTCCCCAAAGCACAACCCTTGCAGTGGTTATGCTTCTCCTCATGTACACGAGGAAATCTAATGATAGCCTGTCTCAAGTGCCTCAGTGCTCCATGGTGTAAGTGTTCTATCCTCCTATGCCACAACTCACCCTGTCTGTTGTTGCTGCTGACTAAAGCCTTTGCAGGCTCAAAGTGTAGTCTGTAGACTTTCCCACTCTTGATGGAAATCACCCGATCCAAACTCCAATCTAACCCCTTAGGCCTGATAGATACTCTATGGTCTTGAAAATTTACCTGATATTCCTTGTCCTCCAGAATGGATATTGATATGAGGTTCTTGGTCAATCCTAGAACATATAACATATCGACAAAACTGAGGGGTTTTCCAGATTCTGTCTGAAATGAAATAATGCTAACTCCCTATGCCTGATACCGCGCACCATCACCCAGCTCAATGTGGAACCCTCTTCCACCCTCCTACAAGTCTCTAAATAATCTCTTATGTCCATTCATGTGACTAGATTCTCCACTATCGATGTACCATATGTTGCTCCCTATGGTGCTTTCCATGCAAGCTATCAAGCAAAATCATCGAAATTTATGCTGAACTCCTCTGCCTCTACAGATCCAACCATCTGAGTGTTTCTCTTCTTCTTCCTGTCTAGGCACTAGGAGGCAAAGTGTCCCTGCTTGTGGTAGATAAAACACTTGACCTTTGATATGTCATGGTTCTTCTTACCATCCTTCTTCCTCTTGTCCTTGCCCTTGCTCTTCCATGTCAGGGCTAGAGCCTCCTCATCCACAATATGTGGGGCACTACTGGATGAGCTTGATCCTTGACCCATGTAGGTCTCCTCTTGCACAAAGTCATCCCATAGTCTCTTCCAATCAGGGAGATTCTCCCTAGCCACAACACCTTTAGAAAAGTGGTACCATGGCTTAGAGAAGCCATTGAGGGCTATCTGAACTAGCTCCTCATCCTTAGTTAATAAGCCAACAGCTCCAAGCTCATCCCTGATCTGTGTGATCCTTGTGAGATAAGGCACCACTTCTTCTCCCTTGGCCATCTTGGTGTTGCGCATCCTCTCTTGCAACACCATCTTTCGGTTCTCGTTCTTGCTTTGGTACAGACTCTGCGAAGCCGTCCACATCTATGTTGTGGTATTCTTCCCGGAAAGGTGATGGACTATATGGTCCTTCAGTCCATCCATGATAATTAACATTGCTCTGGAATCAATCTTCTTCCAAGCTACTAACTCTACTGAATCTATGGGATTAGCTTTTATGAAGTCAATGTGCTCCTCTGCATCACTGACATCCAAGATCCTTGTGATCCTCTCTTTCCATGTAGACCCCCTGGAGTCTATCCTCAACTCTCAATTGCACGACCATACTGGAGTGTACCTGTCAAACCCTAGATTTGCAATCTAGATTCATGTCTTCATAGATCTGCCCTTGATTTATCATTGTTGCTGCAAATCTCTTAGCTTTAGCTCACCAAGGCTCTAATACCATGTAAATTTTCCTTTAATATTCAAACTAGGGATAAACGATGTATTCAAAATTTTTATTGATAACCACACATGAATATCTTTTACAAGCATGCAATGGAATATAAAGTACTAAGAACTAAATCACAACATCAAATCACAATATAGACACTATTATTTTGGGTATGGAGATCCCAAGATGGAAAAACCGGTGCAACAGTTAGATATGGATTTTATTATAGAGAAAATATGGAACTTTTACAATCACTGTAAATCACCCAAACCTGGTAAAGCAGTACTCGACATAATCACTAGAAAACCCCGGCTAAAACCCATCACGTTGCTGATCGATTGTACGACCAGTAGTACGGCCTCCCACACGTGCGGTATGGATTTGTACAACTACTGTATGGAATCCATGCGACATTTCATACGGTAGTATGACCTCCTTTGTAGCTGGTTCCTGTGCAGTCTTCTTCCTACTTGGAAGCTCAGTCACTTTGTTTGTTAGCTCCTTTGTCTTCTCAGCTAAATCCTTCGTCTGACTTTCTCTCTCTGTCTGTATCTAGTATCTTTCAGAATACAAGTGTGTATGTGTCCTCTCCACTAATTGAACTTTCTTTTATAACTTTAGGTAAAGCGAAAACCCTAATTTCACTTTCACTTAAAGTCAAAAAATAGTTAGATCATTTTAATTTATTTTCCAAAGTAAACTTAGGAAAAGTAAATTAAATAAAATTGGTTTCCTTATTTAAGTCTTATGCATGCAAGGACACATGCATGCAAGAAGAGCTTCCTTGTTGCTACTATTTTAACAGCATCGATGTCGATGAAGGGACATCATCGGTCTGTTTTTCATCGACTTGAACGACAATGAACAAACAAGTACCAGACTGACCCTACAAACCCTGAGCGTAAACCTAAGGCACTTTGCTTAAAATCCCTTGTCATCAAACCTTCGTAAAAAAAAACCATGCTTGAACATATCTACATTAATTAACTATTCTGATGAACATGTACCAAACATACTTTCTTCTCATATGTAAGCTATCTAATCTATTACAACAAACCTTCTTCTCCCTGACATACCTTCCATCAAATGGGTTACTATGTCTATGTATTGTAGATCTTAAAATAGGCAATGATACTTAAGTTTCAAAGCCACAACTAAAAAATGAAGTTTATAGAACAAGATTTTTCATTTTGTTGACCATACTTTTGATGGATGGATCATTTGGGGAAAAAAAACAAATACAAGGCATTATAAAGTGCTCTTTCCAAAAACTACATTTTGCATCACAATGCAAATTTAGATTGCACATATGATTTGTCGCTGTTTCTTGCTACGTATAAACTTTCCTTTCTATTTGTGGATTTCAAACCAAATGACCACTGTCTATTTTCATATCTATACTATACATAGAAATCTCTTTGTTGTCTTTCCTTTTAATGCAATATAATAGTGTAAATGTTTTAGGTGAGCACCATTAGTAATTTAACACGCTTTCTATAAATGCATTTCCTTTCTCTACTCTCCTCTACTTAAAGGAAATGAAAATATCAAAGCAAAGATGTTGCAACAAATCCGTTGGACCAATATATATAACAAAATCTTTGAAGTCCTCATAAGATAAGCCGCAATTAAGAACAAGGCCCATGTTTGAACAAAATGCCCAATGTTCTTACATTGATGGAGCATGTAGGGAAAGCATTGATGTTGATGAAGGGACATTGATAATGTGTTCTTGATCAACTCAAATTGCTGTGAATAAATGTAAGCTACCTGAGAGACCCCACAAAACCCTATGCATAAACACAAACCACATGGAAACAAGCTTAATACTATAAAGGCATTTGTGTAAACAAAAAAATTGCAAAATCCTTAACATTAAACCTTTGCCTCCTCTTTTTTATTGCCTCACTAAAATATAGCCATCCCGATTAAGTACAAGCAACACTAATTTGTATAAGAATTTATGTCACATTCCACATTAGCAACAAATAAAATTATTACCATATAGCCATCCTGAAAATAATCATGCTTGAAAATATGCAAATGATATTTAAACTATTCTAAATAAAAGTTAATAATCTTAAACTTTCTCAGATACAAGCTATTTAAGCTCTTACAACTAGCCTTCTCCTCTGTATGCAATAAGTTATGTATTATAGATCTCAAGGTACACAATGACCCTCGGGTTTCAAAGCCACAAGTAGAAAATAAAGTTTGTACAACAAAGTTTTCATTCTATTGACCATTTATGTATATACATCTCTTTCATGTCTTGATTTTCCCTCCATTTATGTACTTTACTAGAATCATTCAATATACTATAATGAATATTCACTTTAATCCAATGTAAATTATAGTCAATGTTTGGGCATCCATAAACATCTTGGATACCATACATATGTGTTTTAGATAGTTAGATATCCAAGATATATTTTCATTGTTTGGCCATTACAACATATGCTTTTTCCGGAATTGTGTTCTACCTTCAATGAGTATACAAATAGTTATTTAGTCTCACTAATTATAATTCAAATTCTATTTACCTATATTTTTCAAATACAGGAAAAAAAACTAAACAACAATTATATGTCTGAATGAATTGGCCCTCATGAGGTACATATCATTTGCAATTTTCCTTTTTTTTCATGCCCTATTTGATTCCACATGGAATAACAACCATCACCTTATGGAGGCTATACTAACTGAAAATGTTGTTTCACTCTTGCTCCATGGAGCTATCAACCTTTTCCCACTGGTACAAGATTTCACGTTAAACCAAGTGAACTCACTCAACTCATCAACCGTTTGGTTCCAAATTTCTATATCAGATGGCCTTCACAAGAATGAGTCATTGCTTCCAATTATATATAATAGTCTTGTAGAAGATGGGAAACTGAAAGAAGGAAATATAATCAAATTCACCCAATGTACATGCAACGTTGTACATAATGTAACGTATGTTTCATTTCCTCGATTATTTTTCCCACTTAATGGATTTTCCACCCTTGATGCATCAAATGTTTTTTTCCCATTCCTCTCTAACGCACTTCTTCTTACCAGGACTATCACATTGATTGTGCTTGAGGTTGTCACAGTAGATGCACCGATTATTGGAGAGCCTTCATCTTACCACTTAGCTATAGAATCTCCCTCGCAGAGTAGTTCCTCTCTTCCAGAGACCAGCTTGCTTCAACCTTGCACCCCTTCACTCGCGAAACATGACTCAATAAATGCAAACCCTTCCTTAACCGCATCAACTATCCCATTCACATCATTTACCTCTTCTTACAAAGTTTGGAGCATTCAAGGTCGAGTCATTGCCAATACAAACATTCATGAATATAGCAATCAACGAGGGCCTGACAAAGTGTTCGGTTTTGACCTTGTTAATGCTTCACACAATGAAATATATATCTCCACATTCAATGAATTGGCACTTTATTTGTATGACCAAATACAAATAGGAGTGGTCTACATAGTATCAAATGGCATAGTCAAAGCATACAATCCAACATACAACCACTTGAAATTCCATCATGAGATTTTCCTAGGTTCCTCCTCAACCATCCAACCATGCTTAGAGGAATACCCTTAATCCAATTACATTGCTTTCACTTTAAAACTATTTAGGACATCCAAACTATACTTGTCAATTCCACGGTTGACCTTCTTGGACTTGTAGTTTTTGTTTCACCTGCATCAACTATACAAAAATGGGATGGTTTAGAGACTGTACGACACACAGGTGGACTCTGCAACATGTTAGGCTACAATATTGACATAACACTTTGGGAAGAGCACTGCCAAATTGAAGGAGCCCAATTTTCTAACCTTCGAGGTTTAAATACTCCTCCAGCTTTAGCAATCAAAAGCGACCGTGTTATAGAATTTAATGGGAAAACTATTGGAACTATCTCCAACAAATCCTTTTATAAATCTAGAGATTGAAGAAACTGTCCTTCTCCAAACATGGTTTCATGACAATGGAATCCATTCAACCTCACCATCTTTGAGTTGAAAATTCAATGCCTCTCATTTTTCCCCGCACAAACGTATTACCATCAAAGAGTTACAAACTCTCAAGCCCTCTGAAATGGCAATTTGGTATTTTGTTGTTGTAACCATCACAAATGTTAACATGGATGACTTTCATTTCCTTGCATGCCCTCTTTTTGCTGATGGCATACAATGCAGGAAATTTTTTACCCACAAAGTTGGAAACATTCGACATTGTGGTAAATGTGATGGGGATTTTCTTGGAGGATGTGACTGGACACCTTTATGGTGTTGTAGCTTTTGATGATGTTGCAAACCAACTCATGGGAGTTTCTATGAAAGACCTATGCCTTGTCTCAACTGAAGAAACATCACTTGTTGAAATAGCCCAAAAGATCTGCAACAAACAATTCATTTTCACTCTTTCATTTAGAACAGAGACCTTCTGCGGAACTGCACGCCTAAAGGTTGTAATTGTGATTCTTGAATATATTTCATCGACAACTTCACCTGGTTCTCTTCCTTCATAAAACCTTTGTTGCTTACCTCACTAGACATCCAATTGCAGAAATGCTTTTCACTCGATACTCAAAGCATTCATTATCATCTATAATAAATTGCCTCAATTCTTAAAGTTATCCTTATTTCATGCTTCAACATAGAAGCATTGATTTTTTACTCCATCAATAGTTTTCCCTTTCATAAGTTTTAACTTGCTTTCTCATACTTCCTTTGTAGAAACTATCACTTAACATTTTGAACTTAAATGGTAGATGCAACCTATATGGTCACTTCTGAATACAATATTAATTTACTATTATGTTTATTTATAAAATAAGTTCCATAGTTCTCTTCTTTCTTATAACAACTTGTCATACTTCTGTACAAAACAATTATTACATTTACTATTTATTTTCATACATGCTTTGTCATACTAAACTTTGTTCTTTTATATTGTTTATTTCTTACACTTATCAAGCTAGATCTTGAAAATTACATTTTCCCCTTAAATGCTACTTTTAACCTACATGGTTGGTTGCCAATATGCAATTGCTTTACATTTCCTTCAAGTCTCGCGTTTTATATCCATGCACTTTCCAATTACAACATATACAAAATGTGTCCCTTCCACCAATGACACCTTCTAAGTCTTTAACAAGCTTACACTTTTCTTGTAGGCATCATGCCCAACCATGACAATGAACAAGCCAATGCATGAAGAATACTTGTATATGCACATAACAAATATAAAAACAACAAGAAACACCGTCTTCTTTATTGAGTTGCGTATCAAGTTATGGATATCTCCTCTTCATTTTATTTTGGCCAACTTCCCACCACACCATCCCTTCCACCGCCCATGCTAAATCCATCCAACACCTCCCTTATGATGCACATCAATGCTTTCATAAAAAAATGGATGACCTATCTCACACGAATGTATGCTCAATTTTCAATGAATCTTACCCTGACATTGCTACGGAGAAATTCCATGGTACATATGCATGTTCTTGTTATATTTTAGAAAGAAAAGTCCATCGATTTTCATTGGCAAACAATATGGACCCAGGCATACAACCACCTGTCCTTGCAGTACTTACACAAGTTGAGGAAATCCTCATTTGTCGTGCTAACCCAATCCTACAAGTCACACACTCCCATGGTGGTCAATATAAATATTCCAGGGATACTATTTGCTTGCCCCAAGACATTTCCAATATTGCCACATCCCAGCCCCATTTAATATCAGACCTTGACATCCTTCTTGTTCACAAATGCAACCCTACAAACAAACCATATGAACTCTTTGTTAGTCGAACATGTGTTCTTGCTGCTCTTGAATACAAAATGACTAATGATCCGTACTACAAAATGATTAAGTTAACCCAATTGTATTAGCTTCTTTGCCTCTTGTTTCAACAGATGTTTCACCTTTTATTCTCCATGTCAATATACATGATACACCATTTAATCAACAAAGCTTGTCCTCTATAGTGCAACCACCAAATTCGCTTGAACCCTTTGAATTATAATCCCCCTATATTTCAACACAAAGAAATTCTAGAATTGAGCTTGAGGAAATTAGACGCTTCTTACGCATACCATATAGCCCACTACCGCCTTCCATTAATTCCCCCCCATAGGTCTCTCCCCTATGAATGATTACATCACATAAGGCCTTCTTTCAATAGCCTTTCCAACCTTGTTCCCACAGGTGTTGCAATGCTTAAACAACCACACATTCATCAAGTTGAGATGCATGAATATGCACTTCACATCATTCACTATAATGACAACACATTTGGACAACATCCTCACTTCCACTACTACATATACTATCTCATTATGCGACATCGAAGTCATGCTACTGCTTATGTTTTTGTCAAACATAACCTTGAAGATACATTCCCTCCCACAATACTTGAGCTTGTTAACCAATTGCAAGACCTGCATGATGACAAAATCGTTGAAAGGGTAGTACGAGTTGGGTCTACATTGTGTGGAACGCGTTCGTATTGGAAAAAAGTAGAGTTGAACTCACAAATATGATCAATCAACAAGGTACACCAACGTTCTTCTTCAACCTTAGTGCAACTGACACAAAATGGTCATATTTTCATGCTCTGATGCCTACCCAACGCCCTGGCGGTTCATATCAACAACATCAATGGAATATTCACAACATCATATCCAATCCACATATTACATCACAATACATGCACAATAGACTCAAAATATTCCTTGAAGAGGTGCTTCAAATAACAAATTCTTGGTGCAGATCTTTTACTATCCCTTCCTTCTTATCCTTCTCTTCATGTTTGTCACTTACAAAAATTGATTTCTAATGTATTCCTTTTTTTTCCATGTAGGTATGAATGGAAACATAGGGGATCCACTCACATTCATGGTTTTATTTGGTTGGCAGATGCACCAAATATGGACATATTGGACTTGGAATATGTTCGTGCAGTTGAAGCTGCAAAACATTATTTCAACACATATGTTACAACCTGTAATCCTCTAACCAATCACTTGTCCACTTCTGGGTTACATCAATTTACTACAAATGATCCATGGAGTCTTGGATCACCATCCACACTTGCATCAAACTACTTGGTTGGCTATAAAGAACTTGTAAATTTTTTTCAAAGACACACCAAATGTTCAGAATCAACTTGCTGTCGTAAAAAGGAACATCTCTTAAACTTCGTTATGATTTCCCCTTTGACCTACAAGCAACTTATTCCTTGTTCATTAATGCAAATGGACTTAAAACCTACAATCTTGCAAGAAATGATTCCCTTCTAAATATTCACAACCCAACCATGCTTTCAATATGGAGGGCTGATGTTGATTGCCAACATGTTCTTTCTAGGCATGATTTCCTCAAATACATTTCAAAGTATGCATCAAAAGTAGAGCCAAAATTAGAAATCTATGACGCTATTCTCTCTCGACTTGCACATGCATCACCAAGTGACGACCCCGTTCTTCAACCAATCAGGTGATTTCTTGCACAAACAGTTGCAGAAAGAGACATCAACACAGAAGAGACTTGCCACATGCTAGAAAAAATCCCTCTCGTGCTTTGTAATTGTTCATTTTTTACCCTAAATGTGAGCCAAAGTGTTTTTCGCCATGTTTTTAATGACACAACCAACACCCCTCCACTCCCCCCCCCCTTAATTTTTGCATACGTGCAAAGACCCCTGATCTTGAACATCTAACCCTGCTTGAATCTACTCATTCATGGTCTTTCTCACTGTTGAGGCCTGGAAATTCACAGGCAACAACAACAAGGGATTCTCACTAGTCAATGTTCCCAACTAGCCCGTGACTGTTTGGTGTAGGGAATCCGTCCGGTTTGCGGTCCGGCTATCGTAGGTCAAGTAACAAAAATAAAAGGTTTTACCGGTTGCGGCTCGGTCCACCGTATATATTTTTGTATTTTTGACTTTAAGTATGATATGCAAGTGCCTATCTAAGATGCATATTGATAAAGAATGCAAGGAGTGGTCACAATGTGATGCGCAGGTTCTTACCTCTCGTCTCAGACTCTCTCACATCTGAATCACACACCACTAGAAAAAACAACACTAACTAAGCTGTCCCTAGGGAGCAAGATATTAATTCATGAGTAATGTAATACTGTTCACATGTTAAGATAAATCATAGATAGCCGTTCTTAGAATCAAAACACATAAACATGAATAAAGATATACATGACAAGATAGCTCATCAACAGTTAAAACCTCCATTACTCATAGTGGAAATTATCATAGAATAAACTAGAGAACATTCAAATAAGAACATAGGTTCAGAAAGTTAGAACGCTCTCACAGTTAATGAACAATAGTTGAAAACGAAATAGTTCCCCTTCAACATTGTTCATTTTATCACATTCGAACATTCCACACAGCACCTTCTCCAACAGGAAAAATTTGTAATTTATTATTGTAAAACGAAGTAGTTCCTCTTACAGCAAGTGGTTCACAAGTTTCTCTAGGGAAAAAGCCCCTATTCCCTCTATCTTTCCTATCTTTATACAAAAACAACAAAACCTTTGGGTTGCCCCGCCGGGTGACCTTCAGGCTCCCTCAACCCTTTTAATCTCACAGTTTTGTCAGTTTGTGAGTGCTCATGATTCATACAAATGTTACATTTCAGATTTATGATTTAAGAGCATTTTTATGAAAAAAAGGACCAGCTTGGTAACTGCCGAACTTTTCCAAGCCTGGGCCTCTACCTCTATTTATTTTGCTCAATAATCCATTGGTCTCTTGCTAGATCCAGTTGAGCTTGAACCCGACTTGCTTCTTTTGTTCTCTAGTTCTGCTTCTTCATTTTTCTTTTCTTTGGTTAGCTCCCTTCTGCTTTGTCCTTTAGATACGTCTTCTCAACAACAATCACCCTGTCATGAATAACCGGTCATTAGATCAATTAGCGTTTGACAAAGTAACACGACTTGCATCAATACACGCATTATATGAAATGAACTATAAACAAATGAAAAGACAAAGTAACCACCACTCTTCAGTACACCAAAACCCCCAAACTACGCTCTTTGTCACAGAAACCTTGACTCGACCCACACTCATGGGAAAACTCCGCCATCCCATGAAGTAGAGTAACGGCACAACAAAACACGGTGGGAAAAAACCCTACCAACAGTCGGAAGCAATAGATACTAATCGTTTGGCGGATAATCCACTTCGGCGGGCGAAAAAACTATAACAATCGGATGATCAGTTAATCAGACTGCGGCTTCCGCTTTCAAAAGAAAATGCAGCGATCGAAAGTTTCCATGACTAAACGCCGGCAATGATGAGCTCGACGCAACCACCGTGTCAGCGACACAAGAGACTAACCCTCCAATCAAACATTAAAAATGCTCCGATAGAGAAAACAAATCATCGAAAAGCAAAGGTTTAAGCAGTAAAGCCATGGAAACATCAATACTAAGAATTATTTGTCGGCAAAAATAAAACAACAGCAACTGCCATCCAGGCATCGGGGATCAGAAAGACTAATCATAAAGCGTCGGCAGGATAGATCAATATGTAGCCGCAATGACGGGAGGTGGATGGACAATGGATTCCGCAGCAAAAAGAAACCATCGACGAAAGTCAGGACAAACCATCAATGAATGGAAAAGTAGCGTCGGGCAATTAGTTCATTAAGGAGCCGCAACGGTGGGTAACAATCAAATTACGGCTTCTGCAAACCATTGAAAACTTCGATGATTGAAAACTTTAAGACTACGAATCGGGAAAAATAAAATAAGGATCTCCGCAACTTCGGTAAGATAAACAACAAGGTTTCCAAAATGGCAGCTGCATAGAGAACTATGGCCATGATTCATGTTCAACTGACCTCCGAAAAACCAAATAAAAAAGTTAAGTTTCGAAAGACTTCGGTGGTGCAGCGATAGAAGTAGTTTGTTTCTTCTTCGATACCGCGGCTGCAAAGAGAACTAAAACTTTGATTCGAACAGAAATGGACTTTCGATAGCACTGAAAGAAATAATTTAGATCAAAGGACAACATTTTCAGATCGAACTTTAAACTCTACGACCCAAAGCATTTCCAGACACAAGCAATTTTCCAAAAAGCATGAAAACAGTTGACCTCAAAACAATCTAAACTTGTAGCAGAGGGAAAACAAAACAGAGTTCATGGATCCAAACAATTTTAGGCAAGATAAAAATTAAAAGGAGGGTCCAAAATTTAAAAAATTTGGGAAAACAGTTGCAGCTGCAACAATTGGCAAGTACCTGGTGAACCTAGATCTCTGGACAATTTATTCCTTAAGTAACAGACTGTTTAAAAATAAAACGAACATGTTGAATTCTTCTAGATGTCTAGATTTCCCAAATGGCAAATATATGTACTTTTAATCATTGAGGGTAGTCCAATTTAGGGAAAAGGAAACCAAGATTTCAAAGTCAAGATAACTCTTTCAAGGCCAAGAAAATGAGTTTCATTTTTTCCTCTGTCTTCGGGTAGCTTCCAGCTTGGACACCACAGGATCGTAACATATGTTAAACATAAATATTCATTTGTTCCTCATTCCCATGCCATTTTGCACTTTTTTTGTGCTTTTGGACTTTTTTGTTCTTTATGAGTCCTCCTGCATGCCTTTCTTTCTGAATTTTTATTCAGGCTCCTTTATCCATAGTGTCCTTTTGTGTGAGAGATGCATTTAACTTTCAGCTCATGGACGGAGAAGAACTTTGGCAATTTTGTACTTAAATGATTTAGTACTTTGTTTTGATACATATTGTTTTCTTAGGAGCTTTTGACTCTTATTTGCCTTTTGGCATTCAATTCTTGGCATGGGATCATTTATATATAATATACTGTTTACCCTGCTTCCTTTCCATGGGCCTTTTGCTGTCACTCCCTAGGACATTTTTAAATGTGAGATGGATGGAGCCTCGAAATAGTATTCCAGACCTTTTGACCCTGATCTATTTTACAAGGATTAAGTAGGACTTCAATGTGTTCATATCCATTTAGGAAAACTGCTAAACAAGAAGAAATTCTTTCAGATAAATCAATACTACACAGTCTTATACTCAAGGACTTTAGTTAGTCTAGAATTCTGATGTCCTCCATGCAACCAAAAGTTTGCCTCCTTTTATTGAAATCAATCAAAATCTAGACTAAAGCAAAACAAAATAAAGAATAAGCAACCAAATCAATTTATTTATGTACAAGATAATCAAGAAACATAAAAATCAAAAAATAAAATTTGAGAACTAAACCACTAACTGGTTAGTCCTCTGCCCACCCCTGTAAATTTGACAACTTGTAAGTTAAGGGGCTAGGCTTGACTACAAAATGAGAAAGACCTACCCATTATCAAAAACTACACCTACTGGTCTTGAAAAAACTATATCTGAAATTGGAACTACTATTTTACAATCAATCTCATCAGCCCGTGAAAACCGAAGGAGATCGGGCTGAGTGTCTGATGTACTGCTAGCTTCTTCTGATGCCAGATGTCTTAGTTTAAGCTCCATTAGATAATTCCCCAAAACAGAATTTTCTGGTTCCTTTTCTTCTTCCAACTTAGTGATAGTATGTTTCATGTAAGGTTCCCTTAAAATTTTGATCTGGTTTGGGACCCCTTTATGAGGCAACCATAAATGTGACCAATCTGAAGCAAAATAGCCCTTTAACCTTGCGGACCAATCTCGGTTCAGAATAAGTCCATACCCATCCATTATGTCTGCCACCACAATATCAATAAATTGACATATCTTTTCATTTGCAGATAAACGAATGAGAACATTCTCCATCCCCCCACTACTTTGACACTAGTTCTGTCGAGTTGAGTGACTTCCCAAGCAGTAGGTTTTGGCTTCCCATTAATTTTTTTGCAGACTGTGAGTGGCATAACATTCACTGATGATCCAGAATCTACCAAACAATTATGCACCTTATGGTTCAAAATTTCCAAAGTCAAAAGGAAAAGTGGGGTCTTAAACCTAGCTTTCCCCTCCCCAATTGATTCGACATTTTCCTCTACAGGTCGGTTTTCGGTAGGTATCTCTTCCTTTGGTTCTTCAGGCCTTTTAGTATTTTATTTGTTAACACCTACCTGGTCTTCCATAGGCTTAGCAGGCTTGTTGGTTTGCTTCGGATCTTCCCTAATAATGGTGATTTCAGGTACTTTGTCCTTAACATTGTTCTTTGGCTATTTCCTGACATTCTCTTGCAACTTCTTAATCTTTGAGATTATTGAATTGTCTTTATTCACCAAATTCAGGTCTTTTGTTGTCATTGGTATATTCTCAGATTTCAGAGTCCTTTTTTCTGTATCAAACAGTGAGACACAATCCCATAAAAACATGGTATCATTTTCTTGTTTTTCTATGGTCTTACTACCTTTTCCCTCTTCATCGCTGTCCTCGGTCAATTTAGAATCGAAGAGCTGATTCATCACCATCATCATTGAATTTAACCATTGAGGACAATTCTTTTCAGAATGGGGTTGTTGGTGAAAAGTGCAAAAATTATCCATCCCTACCTCTGTCAAATTCATTGATGCTGAACCGTGCGGAGGGGTCTTGAATGGGTTGTTATCTTCTCTTTTCTTGTAGTAAGGCTTATAAGATTTCTAAGCTTCTCTTTCCTTTTCCAAATCTATTATTCTGTTGGAAAGGTTTTGCATCATCTTTAACATCCCCTCAAGATCATGTGATTGCTCCTCTTTAGGTTTAGACAGCAATAAGGCTCTTTTCCTGGAAGTTTTTTCTCCAGATTGCTCGGGATAATCTTCTATACTTTCCTTTTCAGCCTCTACTCTTGCTGCTTCTTCATATGTCTCTGCTAACGTAGGCTTAACTTGAGCTTTTGCGAACATAGCCAAGTTCGGACCTAAAGCTGAGGTATAATACTCAATCAGAGCTTTATCAGAGGGTTTATCAATTGCCGAGAAGTTCTTGAGGTAGGCAGAAAATCTTTGAGTGAAATTGTGTACCTTTTCTTTCCTTTCTTTTTTAAAAGCGCCTAAACCTTTCATTAGTGCTGCATGCATCTTCTGGGATGCATACTTACTTTTGAAAATTCTTTCAAAGGTATCCCAATCTGGGATAGAGTTTGCAGGCAAACCAAAATACCATGACGCTGCTGTCCCTTTCAAGGTATGTGGAAAAAGTTTGCAGACTACATCTTCGTGTTCTCCAGCCCTTAATCCTTCTATGGCCAAGTAAAAGCTTTGCAAGTGATCATCTACTAAAATATTTTTACTTGGGTCAAATTTGGGCAGCATTTTCTCAAAAGCCTGATGTAAGTCATGCAAAGGAGGTGTTAGGTTTAAAGGTGCTCTGGCTTTCCAAGCAGGTGGTGGATTTGGTGGGTTGGGTGGCTGATTTGCGTTTACGCCTGCCATGAGTTTGGGTGGAGAATGAGGTGGTGAATGAACAAGAGTATGAACAGGTGAACCATAAGGTATATTTGGGCCTACTTGATTCAAAGGCTGAACAACTTCCTGTAACACTACTTCTGCCAACTCTTCCAAATCTCCAACCAACATTGAATCTTCTAAGATGGGACGGTCTTTCTTCTTGTACTCTGTTCAAGGTAATTCAGGGATAATGGGTAATCCTCCAATACTCTTTACATAAGCCCTGGTATGTCTTCTCAGATCATTAACAACTTCGTTATCAATAGAATACAAGTGTTCCTTCCACTTCTCTTCAGGAGTTGAATTGGGAAACAAACTGCTTTTAGAACTATCACTGGTGGAGTAATTTCGAGGAAATGGGTTTCCTCGGCCAGCCATGCACTGGCGGCCCTCCTTTTAGCGCCAAAACTGTTGAGGTCTGGAAATTCGTAGGCAACAACAGCAAGGGATTCTCCCCAGTCAACGTTCCCAACTAGCCCGTGACTATTTGGTGTAGGGAATCCGTCCAGTTTGCGGTCCAGCTACCGTAGGTCAAGTAACAAAAATAAAAGGTTTTACCGGTTGCGGCCCGGTCCACCGTATATATTTTTGTATTTTTTACTTTAAGTATGATATGCAAGTGCCTATCTAAGATGCAGATTGATAAAGAATGCAAGGAGTGGTCACAATGTTATGCGCAGGTTCTTACCTCTCGTCTTAGACTCTCTCACATCTAAATCACACACCACTAGAAAAAACAACACTAACTAAGCTGTCCCTAGGGAGCAAGATATTAATTCATGAGTAATGTAATACTGTTCACATGTTAAGATAAATCACAGATAGGTGTTCTTAGAATCAAAAAACCTAAACATGAATAAAGATATACATGACAAGATAGCTCATCAACCATTAAAACCTCCATTACTCATAGTGGAAATTATCACAGAATAAACTAGAGAACATTCAAATAAGAACATAGGTTCAAAAATTTAGAACGCTCTCACAGTTAATGAAACACAGTTGAAAACGAAATAGTTCCCCTTCAACATTGTTCATTTTATCACATTCGAACATTCCACACAGCACCTTCTCCAATAGGCAAAATTTGTAATTTATTATTGTAAAATGAAGTAGTTCCTCTTACAACAAGTGGTTCACAAGTTTCTCCAGGGAAAAAGCCCCTATTCCCTCTATCTTTCCTATCTTTATACAAAAACAACAAAACCTTTGGGTTGCCCCGCCGGGTGACCTTCAGGCTCCCTCAACTATTTTAATCTCACAGTTTTGTCAGTTTGTGAGTGCTCATGATTCATACAAACGTTACATTTCAGATTTATGATTTAAGAGCATTTTTATGAAAAAAGGGACCAGCTTGGTAACTGCTGAAATTTTCCAAGCCTGGGCCTCTGCCTCTATTTATTTTGCTCAATAATCCATTGGTCTCTTGCTAGATCCAGTTGAGCTTGAACCCAACTTGCTTCTTCTGTTCTCTAGTTCTGCTGCTTCATTTTTCTTTTCTTTGGTTAGCTCCCTTCTGCTTTGTCCTTTAGATACGTCTTCGCAATAGAAATCACCCTGTCATGAATAACCAGTCATTAGATCAATTAGCGTTTGACAAAGTAACATGAATTGCATCAATACACGCATTATATGAAATGAACTATAAACAAATGAAAAGACAAAGTAACCACCACTCTTCAGTACACCAAAACCCCCAAACTGCGCTCTTCGTCACAGAAACCTTGACTCGACCCGCACTCATGGGAAAACTCTGCCATCCCATAAAGTAGAGTAACGACACAACAAAACACGGCGGGAAAAAACCCTACCAACAGTCGGAAGCAATATATACTAATCGTTTGGCAGATAATCCACTTCGGCAGGCGGAAAAACTATAACAATCGGATGAGCAGTTAATCAGACTGTGGCTTCTGCTTTCAAAAGAAAATGCAGCGATTGAAAGTTTCCATGACTAAACGCCGGCGATGATGAGCTCGACGCAACCGCCGTGTCGGCGACACAAGAGACTAACCCTCCGATCAAACATTAAAAACACTCCGATAGAGAAAACAAATCATTGAAAAGCAAAGGTTTAAGCAGTAAAGCCATGGAAACATCAAGACTAAGAATTATCTGTCGGCAAAAATAAAACAATAGCAACTGCCATCCAGGCATCGGGGATCGGAAAGACTAATCATAAAGCGTCGGTAGGATAGATCAATACGTAGCTGCAACGGCGAAAGGTGGATGGACAATGGATTCCGTAGCAAAAAGAAAACATCGGCGAATGGAAAAGCAGCGTCGGGCGATTAGTTCATTGAGGAGCCGCAACAATGGGTAACAATCAAACTACGGCTTCCGCAAACCAATGAAAACTTCGATGATCGGAAACTGTAAGACTACGGATCAACAAAAATAAAATAAGGATCTTCGCAACATTAGTAAGATAAACAACAAGGTTTCCAAAACAGTGGCTGCATAGAGAACTATGGTCGCGATTCATGTTCAACTGACCTCCGAAAAACCAAATCAAAAAGTTAAGTTTTGAAAGACTTCGCCGGTGCAGCGATAGAAGTAGTTTGTTTCTTCTTTGACACCGCGGCTGCAAAGAGAACTAAAACTTTGATTCGAAC
Source organism: Pseudotsuga menziesii (assembly GCA_001517045.1). Taxonomy (NCBI): domain Eukaryota; kingdom Viridiplantae; phylum Streptophyta; class Pinopsida; order Pinales; family Pinaceae; genus Pseudotsuga; species Pseudotsuga menziesii. The sequence continues at coordinate 251,052 of LPNX010807195.1, forward strand.
AGAAATGGACTTTCGATAGCACTAAAAGAAATCATTTAGATCAAAGGACAACATTTTCAGATCGAACTTTAAACTCTACGACCCAAAGCATTTGTAGACACAAGCAATTTTCCGAAAAGCATGAAAATAGTTGACCTCAAAACAATCTAAACTTGTAGCAGAGGGAAAACAAAACAGAGTTCATGGATCCAAACAATTTTAGGCAAGATAAAAATTAAAAGGAGGGTCCAAAATTTCAAAAATTTGGGAAAACAGTTGCAGCTGCAACACTCACCTAATAGGAAAAAAACTCCATGGAAACTAAACTTGCGTCATAATATTATTCAAGTCTTTCTGCAATTCACTTCCATTCCTCCTTTTTATTCTTCAACTTTTGAACCATTTTGTTGGAACGGACTTATTCTACACAAACCTTTTCATGAGCTCCTTGAGGATATTGGAACCACAAGTTCTAAAATTATTTCTCATTGGCATCGCATTAAAGAGACATATGTTGTATGACATGTTGAACGTGTACCCGAAAAGCCCTCTACACCTACATCTGATGATTCAACCTCTTATCCAATTACTTTTCCCTTGCCCCATACCATGGTTGAATGGGATCTTCTCTCTCAGATCCGCCCAATCAACAACATCCATATTGATGACCTTGAAATGATGTTAAAATCACAATTGGACACATAACAATATACCTACACATTTGCATGAAACAACCATATCATTCATTGAATTCAATCACTTGTCAACCCAACCACACAAAGACACCTCTTCGTTGTCGAATTCACCTGATTCCTTGTCTCCCACACAATGCATAGCCTTTGATATTGTGATTTCCCACTTTAGAATCACTACACCCGTCCACCCACTCAAAATGGTCATTCAAGGTACTGCAGGAACTGGGAAATCTTACCTCATTTCTTACTTGAAAATTTCACTCCAAAGTGCATCTGGACAAAATCCCTCCCCGTTGCTTCTCCTAGATCCAATTGGTGTTGCTGCATTTAACATACATGCACTTACAATACATTCTGCTCTTCAAATACCCATTGTTGAAATGCACCCTCTTGAAGGCCAATCCCTATCAAACCTTCAAGAAGAACTCTACCATATTCGATATATTCTCATTGATGAAATGAGCTTTATTGGCCCAAAACTGTTAACTCAAATTGATGCACGTTTACGTGAAGCTTTCCCCTCGCAGTTTACAATCCCGTTTGGTGGTTGTTCCATGATCCTTCTTGGCAATTTCAACCACTTGCCTCCTGTAAAGGACATCCCCATGTATGCAGGTGTGTCCCTTGGGAATTCTCTCTGGCATACATTCTATTAAAATTGAGCTCACATGAATCTACGAACCAAGGCAAAACTCACAAGAAGATTACACAAGCAATTTTACTCAAAATATGATATGAAACAGTGCAATAATGATTTACATATGTATATGCTTTCATTAATAAAAAAATAAAAATGGATAATTAATCTAATGTAATACATTGGTATTAATAACCATTCAATTCGAATACATGAGAGAGAAATTTGAATTGATTGACTCAATCTAACTGCATGGATAACAAGATGCGTGTAAGTCACTATCAGAGCTTAACTAGCTAGCTCCAGTTGCCTAAATTGGTGCCTGAGTCAGTTGGAATCAGTTAACTAGTCTAACTGAATGTGGTAGGTGAGGAAAGGCACCTTCATGCATGCAATTAATCAATAACTGACGCTAACTGAATATAATTGACTCCTAACTAGGCTTGACTAGTCACCAACTGAACTCAATTGAAGGAGGTTGGTTTTGGCACTCCCAGTGGCTCCTAAATTGTAGGGATTGGTCTAGGAGGTGCTAAACTGATGCATGCAAGTGCAGTCAGTGGAAGTTAGCCTCAACTAGTGTTCCCCACACTCTAATAACTGGTACATGTGGCCCAATTAGGACATGTGTACCCAATGGCGCTAGTGACTCAATAATGACTAAAAATAATCCTATTTTAGGCATAATTGACCAATTTGGACAAGGGAGGACTATAATCCTAACACCCCCCCTTAATGCTAACTTGGAAAATTTGTGGGCCTCTGGTAACTAAGACCATAGGTCACCCATTACAACTTAAATGCAAAAAGTAACTGCTTAATACAAACAAGGAAACGGGGAAAAAACCACATGGGAAAAAATCCCCCCCCTCAAACTAAGCAAGTAGAATCAAGATTCAAGTTAAAAAAAGCTTGAGAAAATGTTGATGCAACCTTCATCTTTATGGTGCAGCGAAGCAACATGCATGTTGTTCTGTGCACAGGTATGCTGGGGCTTGGCATGTAGACTTCTCCATCTTCTCGCAAAATGATGATGGAAGGAAGGAGCCTTTGCCTCTTTTTGGAAGAAAAGAGGTATGATCCACTTTGTTCTTCTGAGAGTAGTGTAGCTGACTAGGCCTTTCCATCTAGCATCTCAGAGGGAGTTTCTTGTCCTCTTTGTCCACGTTTCTCTTTCTAAAACTGATTTCTTGTCCTCTTTGTGTCAGATGGATTTCCAATCATCTACCCAGTTGCCCCATTAACCTTTGGTGCCCATTTGGGCTAAGGATTGGAAGTAGGAACTGGATTTGGATTTGAATCACCTTGAACTTCAATCTCACAAACTAATACAACTGATTTTTCTGCTTCTAATTCTGAAATACTAGTGGAAACTACAAAAGGAGTAGATATAATGTTTTCAGCTCACCTTTCAAGTGGCAACTGAGAGTGCATTGGATCTGAAAATGGAAGGAAGTGTGAGAATTCATATGCCTTAGAGGCATGGTTTGTAGCACCCTTCGCTATGATGTTCCCAGTAGAGATATATGTGATCTCCACTAAGTCAGTACCAAATATCACTCACTTTGGAGGGCCAGTGTGAGTCATTTGGTATACAAATAACAGATTTGCAGCTAAGGAGGGAGCATAAAGTACATCATTGAACTGTCCATGTTCAAACTTGATAAAACCCTTGCCTTCAGCTCGAATTTGACTGTCATCACCCATGTGAATGCTAGGACCATAAGTAGACTGTAATCAAGAAATTGATTGTTTGGATGCAACCATATGATTGGAAGCTCTAGAATTAATGAGGAAAGCATGTGTTTTTGAACAACTAGCATTCAGTGCATGGCATCTCTCCTCATTCTCTTCAGTATTTTCTCCATGATCAGCCCTCCTTGCGCCAACAGGTGGAGTGATGTTATTTTGCTCTAGGAGTAGATCCATTTGATCTATTGTTCTTCTCATACAAGAGCTTTATGGATGAAATCCCTTCCACGGTAAGAACAAATGATATTTTCTTTTCCCTTCTTCTTGCTTCTACTCAAACCTAAGGACTCATCTGACTGCTCCTTCTCCTTGGGAGGCTCATTCTTTTGCTTCCCATTTCCATTCGTAGCTTTGGGTCCTCCAACAAACAAGTCTTGACCTTGGAAGATTTGATGATCCACATTTGGACAAGCTTATCATGCTCATTGGTGAGAGACTCAATGAATGCATTGAGAGTTGGAATATTCCAATTCGGTGTTGTGAGATTCTCGCTATGAAAGGTTGATACAAAGTCTGAGTAATCTATGCCAAGTTTTGAGAGGATGGAAAGGATGAGTTGATCATCCTACTTCTCAACATTACACAACTTCAACTGGAGCACTAGGTGCTTGAATTTGGTGAAGAATCCATTCATGGTTTCGAAGTTTCCTGGGTCTAGAGATATCATCACATTCCCTAGCTGATAGATCCTCAAGTCATCCTTGGGAGTCTTCAATCTAGTGATGTGGAAGAGAAGATATCTACAAATTGAAAGGCACATAAATCCATATGCTCCATCAAGCTTATTCCAGTATTTTGCTTTGTCAACATAATGATTTTGCTCTACCTCCATTTGCATTGTGACTCTGTAGAGTCCTTTGGAGTGAAGCTGAATCTCAATGTCCTCCTTCCACTGATGGTAGTTGAAAGGAGTGAGAGGATCCACGGAAGGGGCCATTATGTTGTTGTAGCGAATGCAGTGAAGGAGACTGAAAAACCTACAAATCACAAGAGAACAGACAAAGTAAGGTCAACAACCTGCACTTTTGGAGTTTGCTTCACACCCGACTTAGTTAATCAAGCAATATTGATCAACAATTCCTTTGCCCAGGAATTATGTGGTAAACTCTTTGCTTCTGATGCAGAGTTGGAAGGAGCAATTTTGCTCAATTTTTTTTTTTGATCCAGCATGAAATCTGTAGAAGGAGCAGTGCATTGTCCTACCGAGGTTGTGACACCATATTAAAATTAAGCTCACAGGAATCTATGAACCAAGGAAAAACTCACAAGAAGATTACACAAGCAATTTTACTCAAAATATGATATGAAACAGTGTAATAATGATTTGCAGTTATATATGCTTTCATTAATCAAAAGTAAAAATGGATAATTAATCCAATGTAATACACTGGTATTAATAACTAGTCAATTCGAATACGTGAGAGAGAAATTTGAATTGATTGACTCAATCTAATTGCATGGATACAATGATGGGTCTAAGTCACTATCAAAGATTAATTAGCTAGCTCTAGTTGTCTAAATCAGTGCCTCAGTCAGTTAGAATCATGTAACTAGTCTAACTGAATGTGGTAGGTGAGGAAAGGCACCTTCCCACATGCACTTAATCAATGACTGGCGCAAACTGAATATAACTGGATGTAACTAAATGTAACTGACTCCTAACTAGGCTTGACTAGTCACCAACTGAACTCAACTGAAGGAGGTTGGTTTCGACACTCCCAGTGGCTCCTAAATTGTAGGGATTGGTCTAGGAGGCACTTAAACTAATGCATGAAACTGTAGTCAGTGGCAGTTAGCCTCAACTAGTGTTCCCCACACTCTAGTAACTAGTACATGTGGCCCAATTAGGCCATGTGGACCCAATGGTGCTAGTGACTCAATAATGACTAAAAAGACTTCTATTTTAGGAATAATTGACCAATTTAGACAAGGGAGGATTATAATCCTAACATGTTCGATACTTTTGTCATGCTCAAAACCATTTTCCACCAACAAGGAGATAGCCCTTCTCAAATTTCCTTTCTCCGACTCTTATTGAACCTTCTAAATGCAACACCAACTCTTGAATACTGGTCACTCCTAATGACAAGAACAACCTCATCCCTTTCACATGCAAAAAATTGTTCATTTGAAAATTATACCCATTTGTATGCCACTAATAGCTCTATTGCACTACACAACAAACACATGCTCAAACACCTTAACATTCCAATTGCACATTACTTTGCAGAACAAAGGAATAAACATGTCCGCCAATACATAGATGATGAACAATTTCCATTAAAGGTCCTTCTTACTATTGGTCAATAATCATGTTAACTGTTAATTTATGGGTTGGAGCAGGCCTAGTTAATGGATCACTTGGCTGAATCATTGACATTGTCTACAACTCCAACAATCAACCTCCTACTTTACCATCCTTTGTTATTGTCAAATTCCTCCACTACAAAGGGCCCCCATGGGATGCTTCTAATCCTACTTATGTTCCCATCTCTCCCATAACAAGAGGATCATGTAGGAAACTACCACTTAGTATGGTATGGGGTTTAACAATTTATAAAGCACAAGGTATGAACCTACAAAATGCAACAATAGATATTGGAAACATTGACAGATAAGGGCTTACATTCATTCCAATATCAAGAGGTAAATCTCTTTCAGGCCTTCACATATCTCCAACTTTCTCTTTTCCTAGATACTCTTGAATGCAAGACAATCCATAAGTCCAACGTAGGAAACAAGAGGAAACCTTACTTGCTTCAAAGTATTTACAACCACATTCTGCTTAAATGTTTTAATTATTTGCTCTAAGAATGTACTATCTTTCCTCTAAACATGTACTTGCCATCAAAACACTTTTGTATTGTTCACACTTATGTTGTTCCCATTATTGAATGTATTGTTACAATTGCAAAAGAAATAAAATGTGTTTCTTCTTGAGATGTATCATTTACTTATATGTTTCACCATTTATTGTTTCAATTCAACATAGCAATTAACCACTTTATCACATGTTCCTTTGTTAGCATCAAATGAAAATTTACTTTCATCTACTTTAATGTTTTACTGCTTATTGTTTCAACATGTCCATGTTGTATTACCTATATATGTTTTATTACTCTAAAAACTAAAATTTTGTTCTCAAACAAGGGAACTTGGTATGCACTATAATTTGTTCTTGCTTGTAACATGCAAAATCTACAACGTCTTCATATCTATTTTTTTGCTCTGGTTGTCAAACAGATTTCACTATGCCATTTTTTAGTACATTCCCATATTAATATCAACAAATTAATGAACAAAGGGAAGTATTAAAAGAGAAAGAGAGATTTTTCAAATCATCCTCTCTTCTTCCAATTAATTACATTCGGCCAACGATTCAGCTGCTCCTTAAATTGAAAGACCTGCTCCAACATGTTTACTTTCCTTCCTGCAAAATAGAGCTAGACTTACCATCACTGAGAAAAATTTCGTACTACTGTCAGTAAATAGACGAGCATACAAAAGCAATGCAACAAATGGCAACAGACTTTGAATAATCGTCTTTGCTTCTAACTAGCTGCATATTCCCAACCACAAAGTTTCTCTTTATATTGAAGAAACTTCTTCAATGTTTTATGCATATACATGAAAGAGGTACAGTCAGGTATAGACGACAAGATTTGGTGCTACGACATCCACATCTTGGTCCTTTAATCTCTTGTACTTGGTGTTTCTGTTTCCATCACTCGACATGTATATATGATTAACCTATACTTTCCTTGTCGGTTTTAGTATTCTAGACACTTACCTACTTTGTTTTGGCGTCTTTTTTTCTAGCAACTTATACTCTTCCACTTTTTATATGTCATCTCCCCCATTGAGATCCCTTTATAACTTATTTGAATTCTTTATATACTTACTATAAACTTGTTAGTTCAACTTTGTTTTGTTGCACTTTCACTTTTCTTCCTGTATATTTCCCTGCACTTATTTGTTACATATGTTTATTGTTTATTCAACTTCAAAATGCACATTTAATATTGCTATCACATTATATTTTTTAACTGCCATTTGCTTCACAATGTCTTAAAACACACACACACACACACACACACGTGTGTGTGTGTGTGTGTGTGTGTGTGATCTTCCAACTCTATGCTTTTAATTTTTATTATGAACTATGCTTTTGTATATATACTTAACATTCTTTATTTCTATTTGCAATAATCACATGTGGTTAATGGTTTATAGCTCATTTTTTTCTCCATGTTCAGTTCTTTACTTCCCTTTACAATAATCAGATGTCTTTAATGGTTTATCGCTATAAATGGCTTCTCTTATGTGCTTGTATAACAAAATGCATGCTTACGTTTATTGCTATCTTTACTTGTTTCTTTGACTTTGCAATTGTAAAGTGTGTATGTTGGTTCATGACTATAAAAAAAAACTTTTATGTGCTTTAATATATTTTAGAATCATGCATTCTCGATTATCACTTCAATTTAGACCCTTTTTTACATTAGAAAAATTATACTATTCTCACATGTTTTCCCCTATTTGAAGAGATTTCAAAACCTTAAAAATAAATCTGTTTTTGTTTTATCAATGCAAATCCATTTATATGCTTTTAGCAAAAAAAAAAACAAAAAAACTAATTGTGACAATTGATATTATGAATACTAAAACACTTGTTCCCAACATGTACTTTTGTCCTAATATGGTGACGATAGAAGTTTCAATTAGTGTATTAAACACTTGTACATTTGAGAGAGAGATAAAATGGATTCTATCCCCAACTTCTTTGTGCGTGCTTGATTTTGCAATGTGATAAGCATTTATCGGACCTTCATTTATGGTGCTTAACCTTTCTCTTATGTTAACCCTTATTTGTTGGTTGTATCTGCTAATGCCCACCTTAATTGTGTAACCCTACCCTTTTGTATTAACCCTACAATGTCCTCTTCTTCTATGATATACTATTCCTACCCATCCCTATTCAAAGTTGATTATTATTCATGTTCTACAACGTATAACATGTAGACTACTATTGTATTGTGAAAATAATTTATGCCGTTGTTAACCATTGCAAAGCTTCCATTTGTAAGATCAACCCTTAAACAACGAGAATAAACTTGGATTCCTTATCATTCCATCAAATTGCATTTGGACATGTGTCTTGGTGCTTGGGAAATGGAGGTTGGACATGTGTCTTGTGTGTTTGGAAATGTGTTTTGTTAACTTTGGTAAATAAGCAAGCTTATTACCTTTATTTGATGCTTGAGAGTTTGTTTTGTCTGTGTTTGGGTAGTTGAATAGGTGTTTTCCATGTTTTCATAGAGGTTCTGTTAACTGAATTTCTATGCCTTCTTATTACCTTCGTCTCCTTCTTGAGGGTCGTCCTGCACATGTTTGTCCAGTTGAACAAGTGTCTCATGTTGTTTGATAGGGGTTCCTATTAATGGGTTTCAATGCAGGATTATTACCAGTGTTTGTTGTTGAGGGTCCACCCCACGCATGTTTGATCAGTTGGACAAGTGTATTGCATGTTCTAACAAGGGGGTCTGTTAATTTCAATGAATGCTTATTACCCTTGTTTGCTGCTTGAGGGTCCGCATTTTGCGTGTTTGGTCAATTGGCCAAGCTTATTCTATGTTTTGACAAGGGGTTGTGTTAACTTGGTTTCAACGCATGCTTATTTTGCAATCTGAGTGTGTCTTCCCCATTTAACCCAAAACCTATCTGCTACTAATTTCATCAATTTTAAAGGTTTCATGGTCCAACATGCAAAGGATCGCATAGACAATCACATGGGATGTCAGTTTGTTTTGATGAACACCTAAAGTAGTTCTATGGTTGAGAAAAAAGGTTTTGCGGATAGAGGATTCTTTGCTTGTAGAAGCATATTCACATAAAGGTCCTTTGGCAAATTTTAAAAAATGTAGATAAAGTCTTTGAGCTATATGGACAAATGTATTGCATGTAGATAATTTCGATGAATGCTTAGTACCCCTGTTTGCTGCTTGAGGGTCAGCATTTTTCGTGTTTGGTCAATTGGCCAAGCGTATTTAGTGTTTTGACAAGGGATTGTGTTAACTTGGTTTCGGTGCATGCTTATTTTGTAATCCGAGTGTAGCTTCCCCTTTTAACCCAAAACCCATCTACTACTGATTTCATCAATTTTAAAGGTTTCATGGTACAACATGCAGAGGACCGCATAGACAATCGCATGGGATGTTAGTTTTTTTTGATGAACGACTAAAGCAATTCTATGGTTGAGGAAAAAGGTTTTGTGGATAGAGGATGCTTTGCTTATAGAAGCATATTCACGTAAATATCCTTTGGAAAATTTTCAAAAATGTAGATAAAGTCTTCCAACTATCTTGTTGGTCCGCCAAATGGCATTTCGACAGGCATGTCATTGGTTTGTCAAATTTCAGTTGAACAAGTGCCTTACGTGTTTGTTAACTGGGTTTTGATACAAGTTTTTTTTGTAGCCTCTAGTTGCTCCTTCAGAGTCCGTTCTGCCTTGCACTGCTAATTTTATTGTGTTTTGATCCTATCCTTCTTTAAATAAAAATGTTGTCCACTGGATTCCTCAGTTTCACTGTCTTGGTTAAAATGTTTATCTTGCCTCTTGGTTGCTATATGTACTCCTCTGCCTATGTAAACCTACCCTCGATCTTTTCCTATCTCTCTCTCTCAGGTATGTACAAACCCTCGTTTAAGGGTCACCTTTGCTTCATTTGTTAATTTTCCTAAGAGGCATAAAGAGTTGTGAAAGTTTACTTTTTGAATATAAGGAAGGTCCCAATTCACCAAGTAACTTATCAGCTTTGTATTTGAAATTCACAAATTTGAAAGATATACAAATTATCTTTCAGTTTCTTAGATATACACTTTTCTATTGTATGTTTCTCGTTCCAATACTATTCTTGTAAAACATTTCTAAAATTTAGCTATTTAAAATGATTTTAAATGTACCACCTTAGAATACAAAACAAAACTAATATCTAATTGTAAAAAAAAAAATTGATTTGTTTTAAAACAAAAGTCTAAATGTTCTCAATCATGCTTCAAAGCAATGCTTGTTTGGTCTTATGGCCATTTCCCAAAAGTATAAAGTTCATCATAGAGTCATTGTTACACATTTAAGTTTATGTCTAAGGGGTGGAATGAAAGGATGCTCTTGGAGACTTGTTACAAGTGACACGTGAATCACGGTAAGGAACATACTTTGAAATTGCTAATCTCATTAAACTATTCATGTTTTTCTTCTGCCATCATTTAATAGACCTTGCATTTTGTAGCCACAAGAACACTTGGATTTTCCATAAACTGTCTCACTCAAAATCCAAACATACAAGCCTTGATTCCTTTCAATTCATACATGTGACTCTTTACACTGTCATTCATTACTCCTTTTTTCTTTATGCTCTGTACAAATATTACATATACATTTTACCATGTTCTGGTTTATTTCATGTTATCTACATATTTTCACAAATGAACAAATAGATTCAGTTCTATTTTTACTTGTATAACCAAGTCATTATTTTCGTGTTTATTGCAGCACCAAATATGACTATATCTTAGACCTACATCTTATCCCCTTCAAAGTATTAGCCTCATTCATTGAAGAGACTATTAACCAAAGACAAGAAGGTCATTCCACAGTCTATATGATGGTAGAACTTGAACTATATGGTAAGCTTTCATCTATATCATTAATTAAATCCCTACGGTTCTCTTAGTTTTTCTTCTATGGTTGGGGTTTTATACCCATTTTGAACAATAATTATTAGCCACGAGTACTTGGGTTCAAGGTTTATGATATATAATCTTGTGGTGAACATGTTTGCAGATTACACAGATTTAACAGGTAAAATTATGAGTATCATGGTCCAGTGCTTGCAAAAGCTTCCTGCTACTAGCTACAAATTCACAAACAACTGTAATATTTATACCTTCAATTACCTTATTTTGAGTTATTTCTATTGTCTTTTAGTGTTTTTTTGTCAGTAAATTGTGGGTACTTTCATAATGTGTATACTTTCCATTTAGTTAATAGTTTTTATTTGGATAATTAAAGTCAATCGGGAACATCAAATTTGTAAAATATGCAAGGAACAACCCAGGTTTGAAATTATTTGCACCATTTTTACCTCAACACCACAACAACAAAAACTATAAAACCCAAGTGACCGATTTCTCATTCTCCTTTCTCACAATTTAGAGTTTGGAAGGTGTCAAATTGGAAAAAAAACCTCTAATTTTCGAAGCTTAAAGGGTATACTCAATTTGCATTTTACAGGTTTCAAATCTTGTATGCTTTTGAGGATCATTGAACTTTTCATAGGTTTCATGCATGCTATTAATTTACTATTTTGATGGTGGATTGCGACTTTTTTTACAGGGCTTCTTTCCCATTTGTGAAGCCATGACGAATATTGCGGTCAAACTTCCTCCTAAAGGTGGCTTCGACTTTGCTTTGTGTAGGAGAAATGAAATGATCGCAAACAAATGTGTTCAACCTCCTTTATTCCACAAGACAAGCACAACCATCGTAGGCCTCATTTTCCATGTCAGTTCCACTGTTACTGCTAAAAAACTTATCTTCATTTGCTTATGTTGTTTGTTCCCTTTTTATCTCCAGTCTCTGATGTTCTCTTGCAATTTATTGAACAATTATATTAGATTTACAATACACTTAAGAATGATAAATGAGCATTCATAGAGTTTTTCCATATGGTATTTTGTCATTTTCCAATAAAAATGTCTACTCATAGTGGCTCGATTAAGCACATAAATCAACAATTGAGTCAACTCTTCACATTTTTACACAGGTTACTTATTTTACTCCATGCACAATTTAGGGACAAATTACGTCATCTTCATTATAAAATCTAAAAACTTTCTCTATTGTTTTCATCATAAATCCTCCGGGTTTCAGCTACAACGGTTTTTTGATTTTCTTTCCAGAAGACACATTAACTTCCAAACAATGAGGAAACAAGTAGCAAGAACATTTATTGTGACTGATTTTGTCTAAAACAATTAAACATTTATTCATATCTCATTTATTTCATTGAACATGTTGTTCACTGATATTGAGAATCTATGAATTTAAAATAATTAAGTTCGAAAAATCGAAAATTCAAAAACAAGTTTCAGTTAGATGAATTTTCTGAAATAAGTTTTAGTTATATGAACTTTAGTTGTAATTTCTCCAGATGATCATGTCAACTTGAATTGTAATTTTTGTAGTTGATATTGAACTACTTTTTCCAAGTATGTTATATATATTTCTCTCCAAACTTTTCAATAAATCAAAATGTTATTTTTTGGAGAAAAAATAAACATAAAAGAAATATGCTTATCAATTGAAACCTGTCGTTCACAAAAACTTTTCCAAAAAAATAATTATTTTGAAAATGGACCACTTAAATACCATTACTCATTAAGGATATTTTGATTAAGAATGAACCCAATGAATAGAAAGATATTGCGTTGTTACCTGTCAAATTCATTGTGCCATCTCATACATGGGCACTAACTTCTTTCTCAACTGCTAAGAATTTTCCTTTCTAGTTGCTTTAATCCATTGAACTATGTCTAGACATGACAATAACATAGTGGTATCGTCTGCATTGCTTTGATATACAAAACAACGTGGATGGCCACATCCTTCACATATACTTTAAGAATATGAAAGTGGTAAATGAGCATTCATGAAACATTACTGTTAGAATAATTCGTCAGGATTATTGTAAATAAATAATAGGAATATGAATAGATAGGAAGGCGAAAAGGCTGGTAATCAACCGCCTCATGAAATGTAT
>LPNX010807195.1:269753-300633 GCA_001517045.1 Pseudotsuga menziesii
CAAACATTGGAAAACTGACAGATATAGTTTTTTTATTGGAAAATATATTTTTAAAGATACAAAGATATAGGTAATACACGGTTTTTACCAAATGGGCGTTGGATCATGGGATCTCTTGAACCTAATAGTACACAAAATGAAGTTCACTAAAGTCATAGTACACGGGTCAAAATATTTAGTTGGGATGTTTATTGGTTTCCAAGCACTAAAAGTTGTCAATAATCCCACTAGGGGGAAGCTTCCCGCCACTTGGTATTCATGTGGTGTGTTGAGATGCAAATGGATTTTTTCATATTTCTTAATGAGCTTTTGGCCCCTCTCATCTGATTCTTGTAACAAGCCTGACCTTAGTTACCAATACAAATCAGACCCGTGTTGCATAAAATATTTGTTGATGTCTCTATATATTACAATAAATTGTGTTGTTTGCTTTAGTGAAATCATGGTTTCTCACTTCTTCTATTAACTTGATGCCAATTTGGAGAATGATCTTGCTTTCTCAAATCCCAACAAGCAGCTTCTGTATTATTACCCGTGATGATGACAAAACTATAAATGTTTATCATACGAAAGTCTATATTTTGACAATGTTGCTAAGCTTCAACATTTCAAGTTGATATAGCTTGTTATGCAACATGTATGTGATGATGTTAGTGGTTCAAGGTTGTATACTTTTGAAGGCCATAAATCACATGTCTTTTGTGTATGCCCCTGTTACAAATAAACCATTCAGGTATAATGATTCCCCATGCTAGAATTTTGGTTTACTCTTTTCATGGATCATTTTATTTTCTTGACAAATGTTGATGCAAACATAAATGTTTGGTTATATTATTTGATAGGTTCAAGGGTTGGTTACGATGATCATAGTTATTGGTGCACTATAATGTCTTATATTCATTTGTTCTCTTGTTTCAATTATTGCTTAGAACCATGAATTGCCTCTTCTCAGTTATTGACAAACAATTATCAGCTGCATGTAATGTTTTTTAAGTTTTTTGCATTACTTCTGTCAATATATTTCTGAGTAGAAAAGGTGAATTCAATTTTCAAATTCCAAGTTTTCTCATGATCATTTGTTCAACATATTTCTGCATAGGTTATCCCATCATACCTTCAAAGTATTAGTCCATCTTCCATTTGTGGTAGAGTTCAAGATTTGAACCAACATTTATCCTCTACATTGTTGCATGACAAAGAAAACATGCAGGTGTTGCTGGAATTATTTTCCATGCACAACAAAAGAATTGCATTTCCTATCTTCCATTGAATTTGCATTAAAACATTAACATTGACGTAAATAAGCATTTGCATACTTCATATGCATTATGAGTTTCAACTTGCATTTGAAATGTATTTTGTCAAAATTATTTTAGTTGATTATTATGTGTTTTTTTTGCAGCTTATCCAATTGACTATGCAGAACTATATACATGTCAAATGCAACATTTTTTCTTAACAGAAGATTCAAAGAAAACTTGGGAATTTGTAAAAGGTAAAAGGTTGTTTCCCTTTCACAAGACAATTATAGAACATTAATGTATCTAAACTGTTAATGCTAGCTTGAAATTCTTCCAAATTCATTTCTAATACCTATCTAATGAAAATATATAATATCTTATTTTTTCTATATAGATTTGTTATATGTTGACATTTTTAGTATTCTTTATTCTTATTAGTAAATGTGTTTTCCTATTTTGCAATGTACTATTGTTTGCATGAAATATATTTTTCTTAATATTAATATAAAACAAATTCTTATTAGTTGAACCTTACTTTTCACTTTCCATATGTTTATCCTCTCGGCATTCCTTTGCACCTCTTGGTGCAAATGCTAGTTTTATTTTGTTACTTACATATCCTATTTACTATTATTTTCTTTTGTTTATGTATTAAGTTTCTATCATGAGAGTGACATGAGTGGAAATGTTTTTTTTTAAAGCTATACCATTAATAAAAATAAAAAAAAAATAATAATACTAGAAGAAAGGGCTACAAAGGGTGTAAGTGCCTTTCATAGCCGCTCAAAACATTAGTGATAACATAATAGACCAAAAAATCATATCCATAATACATCTAAAATACATAAACATAGTAGAAGTGTTGGAGATAACACTTTCCCAAATATTTAGTCTAAGTATTAACAATGGGCCCAATAAATTCCAACTATAAAGGATCAAAATTCAGATGGAAAGGAGGCATATGTTACGAATGAAAAAGCACCATCCGATCTTCCGCAATAACCTAGCCATCCTCTTATTTCTTGCTGAAGATAAATCCCTCTTGTGCCAAGAGCGCCCTTTTAGAAAGCAAATATGCCTCTTGATTGCATTCTCTATAAACATGGGTGAAAGATATATCACCAAAATCACAAATCAAAGATCAAATGTTGGACATCCATGCAGAGAAATGAAGTAAATTAATTGCACATTTTTTGGATGCCCTATCTATTATCACTTGAGGGTCACAAAAATTATAAATGTCATCCAAGCCAAGTTTTTTGATGAAAATCATAATTATCCATAAGGCAAGAAGCTTCCATTTTGTAATTGTTCCTTCTCTGCAATTCATCCATAGTTTGTGAACTCTAGAACTAAGTTTGTTGATATTTCACAGTAAAGATTCATGGCATCTTGTGGAGAGTCTATGGTGAGTGAAGATTTAGTGTCGACGTTTCGAGCAATGCGTGGCTCAGATTCAAGACAATAACAATGCATGGGAATTTGTTAATCCTTCATTGATATATTAATACAGAACAACCTTTTTGGGATGGTGCCGATTCGAATTTTTAGTTTATAGGTAGTTTTAGGGTTTAATTGTTTAAGCTTTAGTTTAATTTAATTTTTATAAGAAATTCAATAAGAACCTTCTCAATCGAATTACAAAAGAAGTCACTTAAGCTATAAGGAGATCATCCTTGGATGGAGAAATAAAGAAAAAACTCATTATCTCCAATCCCTTGGATCCAAGAATATACAGACTTCTTAAGATCCACAAACCTGGTGTTCCCCTCCGACCCATAGTAGACACCATAGGCTTATCGACTTATAAGCTCACAAAATTCCTGGAAAACAAATTAAATCCGTTGGTAGGCAATACAAGCTCATTTATAAAAGACTCGTCATTCTTTATCAAGAAAATCAATGACAAACATATTGATGAAAATGGGATATTCTTGAGCTTGGACATCATATCCCTCTTCACAACGATCCCCATTAAAGATGTCATCAAAGTCATAGAAGACCTAACTGATCTTGAAACATCCAAGATCGTAGGTTTATGTCTCAATTCCACAATTTTTATTTTTAAGGGCAATCTTTATGGACATACATGTGGAATAGCTATCGGTTCTCCCCTTTCACCTATTATAGCTAACTTATTCATGGAGAACTTTGAGCAAAACTCCTTGAACTCTGCAAACCTAAAACCAGAATGGTGGTCCATATTTGTTGATGATACTTTATTAGTATGGGCCCATGGGAAGGAAGAGTTGGACAAATTTGTGGACCATTTAAACAGACAATTTGAATCCATCAAATTCACAAAAGAGTTTTTGAGGAAAACAATGCGCTTCCCTTTCCTGATACATTGGTTATCAAAAAACAGGATGGGGGATTATCCCACAAAGTCCATAGAAAGAAAACCCACATAGAGCAATACCTTCACACCCTCTTGCATCATCACCCAAACTAGAAGATGGGTGTTCTAAACACTCTGATCACTAGAGCCTTAAGGGTTTCTAATAAATACCAATAGAATCCGAGAAATAACACCTACATAACGTCTTCCTAAGAAATTGTTATAGCCTAGCTCAAATCAACAAAGCATTCACGATAACAAAGGCCCACGAACATAGACTGAAGGATTCTTTCAAAGAAAAGAAGGTGGGTGATCACAAGGCGTTTCTTCTATACATACAAGGGATCACAGACAAAATAGCTAGACACTTGAAAAAGAAAAACATTGACTCTAAGTTCGCACCACCAAATAACATAAAAATCTCCTTAGGTTAGTAAAAGATCCGATAGACCCAAGTTTAAAAAGGGGGTTTACATGATTCCTTGGGAATGCGGGAAAGCCTATATCGGTGAAACATGACGATCTATTCGAACTAGGGTTAAAGAACACTGCGCTGACATCCTCCTAGGTAGAACTCATAAATCAGCATTAAAGAAACACTCTCACAACACAAAGCACCCAATACAAATATAGGATATGAAGGTGCTAGTGTAGGTTGATAATTGGTCCAAAAGAAGAATCAGAGAGGCAATCGAAATAGTTAAGAACTCGAGTTGCTTGAACAGGGACGACGACCTGACCATTAGTATATCCCAGCTACCAAACCTAACAAAATAAAAATAAAAATAAAAATAAAAGCTAATCAATTATTATATTAACTAATAAATTAAAAATTAGGCTACTAAATTAACTAATAAATAAAAAATGAAATCTATTACTAAATTAACTAATAATTTAAAATCAAATTAATTACTTAATTAATAAACCTTTTATTACTAACTTAATTAATAATTTAAACTTAAATTAATTAAAAACTAAATTAATATTAAACCTAGTCATTTATTAAATTAAATATGAAATTAATTACTAGATTAACTAATAATTTCAATTCTACTTAATTAATTAAATAATTAATTAATTACCGATTATAAAATTAAATCCTAAACTATTCTATATAATTAAAAGTTACCTATTAACCTAAAAATAAACCAAAGCAAATAAAAAACTATAATTAATATTATAATTATAATTATAATATAAATAAAAAACAAGAACTAAAACAAAAATCAAAAGAATATTCTAAATTAGAAGTACATTCAAATTAAATAAATAATTAACCAATTAAATTAATTAACAATTAATAATTAATAATCAAGGGTTAATCAATTTAATAAAAAATAAGAATTTAGTCTTAATAATAAAAATTAATAATTTAGTCTTAATAAGACAAATTAATAATTAAATTTTAATAAGAGCTAGAATTTAAAAATTAATAAAGTATTAAATAATAATAATTAAATTGAGCTAAAACCTAAACAATTAAACCGTAAAACTACCTATAAACTAAAAATATGAGTCGACACCATTCCGAAAAGGTTGTTATGTATTAATATATCACTGAAGGATGAACAACTTCCCATGCATTGCGATTGTCCTGAAGATGAGCCATGCATGGCTCGAAACGTCGGCACTAACTCTTCACTCACCACAAACTCTCCACAAGATGCCATGAACTATAGAACTGCACGACCAAAAAATCCCTCCCACCCCACACAAAGAAGAACCACTTTGCAATGCACCATAAAAACAATCTCTGCACTTTGCCAAATTCAGGATGGGTTCATTGTGCACATGAGGAGCAAGAGATATGAGAGCTGATTCTCATGAAAAACCCTTAAAAGTCGCAATTCCTTTATACACAAGAACCACTACATAGAAATTTATTCCATCAAAGAGAACAATGTTGTGGGCCTTGCAAAGTCCCCAATAGAGAAAGAACGGGAGTTCCAACCAATCCTTTGCAAATTTTCTCCAATTTAGAAGGCAATCAGATAGAGAAAAACCTCCCTATACCACAACAAGATTGTACAACTTGGAAACGTGAAACCACGCCATTTTTGTAACCGAACAATTCACAAACATGTATAACATCGATTCCTCATCCAAAGAGCATAGATAACATAATTTCGATCCCTCCATGCCCCTTTTACAAAAATTGTCCGAGGTTAGAATATGATTCTTTAGGGAAAGCCACATACATACAATAATTTTTAAAGGGGCTCTCCAACTCTAGGACCCACGAAACCACCATCCATCATCCACCTTGATATCAACAATCAAGGCTTGATAAGCCGACTTAGGAGTGTTTTTTCTGTCCTGATTGTTCGAGGACCAAGTTAAGGCATCCCTTGACTTAGATAATTGAATGTTTCCTCTTTGAAACAATATAATATAAGCAAACCATTCTAACCCAAGGGAACTTGTCTATTGCAAAAAGTACATTGGAAATGGTTATCACCTTATGACGTCTTTGGAGTGGACAAGGACATTTATTAAATTGGTCCCTAGTGCTTTATAAAGCGAGATACACTTTATTTATAAAGTTAATTTCTAAAGTGGGTTTGAGTGTTTTAAATTAAATTTGACCTTATGAGAATTAAAAAGGTGGGTGAATATTAAAATGCTCATTAATTATTTAAATGATGTGAATTAAATTTCATTTAATGAGAAAAGTGTTGAACATTTAATGAGAGCTATATATCTCATCTAGTTAGGTTTTAATCATGAGCATTCATTGAAAGAAGGTGGTTACTAAAAAAAACACTAGGGAAAAGGCATAAAAATTCATTTTATTTGTGATTTAAGAGATTTGGAGAAAAAGAGAGAAAAGATAGAAGATAATGGTTTGAAGAGAATTTGACCTAGAGAGTGAGAGTGAAAATTCTAGCACAAATTCCAAGAATTTGAGAGTGGCACAAATCTCAAGACCACAACAAACAAGTACAACACAAATTTCAAGGCGCCATACAACAACAATAAATATAATATATTTCGAGGTGAGGTCGTATAGTACCAGACCGTACAACAACATGAAATTTGAGGCAGGTCGTACAACATCATTAAATTTGAGTCAGAGTAAGACACAAATTTTGAGGTGATTGGAAGCATTTAATGTTCTCCATACAACACAAATTTTAAGGCAGAGTACTCATGTTTTTGCACAGAATTCGAGGCACATTTTTGGGCCAAGTTTGCACATTTTCCTAGGCCGCATCTGTGAGTTCATACAACAGATTTGCGGGCACAGTTTTCAAGAAGGAAGTCTTAAAGTTACAACTTTTCATTCAAAGATTATTTGGCATATAATTTGAGAGGAAATAAGGGAGATAAGTACTATTGTCATAAATTTGTATTTTTTCCTAGAAGAAATGAAAATCTCTCTCTAAATAGGTTTTCCCTTTGGGGTTTTATCCTGGACCGTTTTGTTCAAAATCATTGAGTTAATTTTGTGTGTGGATGTCATAAAAATTTCTGAGCTTGAATGCGTATTGCTATCATAAATTCCTGAGTTGTTAAAAGTTGAAAATTTTTCCACGTGTTTCAAAAAATTTCGTATTTTTATGCAAGCAAAGTGATTTTTCTATAATGGAGTTTGGGCATTGAACTTCATGATAAAAAACAAACTTGAATCTGGGTTGGGAGATACAAAATTTTCATTGTCACCCTGGTTGAGCAGCTGTGATCCATCCATGACTTCTCTAGCCTAACCTGAATCCCACTATGATATATTTCAAGAAACAATAACCATTTGAATGCAAAAATGAGTCCTGTCATGACTGGAAAGACAGTAATTAACAAGACCTCATATAATGGGGTCTTCACCCACCCGAATCCATCTTCCATAATCGGGGGTCCATGCCATCCAATCCCTCTAAACATCAATGGATTTTACCATCACGTTCCATAAATTTGATACCCCCTTTATCGATATCTTCTGTTGATGAATCCACTAATTAATTGAGCAACCCTTCATATATTTGGACTTCAAAACCTTAGTCCACGGGATTCTACTAAATATAACACACCAAAGGTTTTCCACTAACACATTCTTTGCAAAAGAGAAAATATTTTTTGAGAAACCATCCTCCTAGTTCCTTCAAATGAGCCATGTGTTCCCAACCAACCAAATGAAATTTGGAATTATCAATCTTCTCGGTCCAAATCAATTTGAAAATCTTCCTCTTGATACAAGAGAGAACAATCTTCAAAATATTATAAAGGGCCAACCAATATACAATAAGATTCTCCAAAACTGATTTTGTCACCACAAGTATCCCTCATAATGATAACCATCCCCAACACCAATGGTTTATGTGCTTGTCAAATCTCTTCAATAACCATTTCCAATCACCAACAGTGTATCCATTTGGTATTATGAAGTAGCCCAAATATTTTTGACCAACAGAAAGAAGGGAAACATGAAAAGGACAAAAAATATTTTATGATGTCCAATAACCTATCTTCCATACCATTCTCCATAAAAACATATTTAAAAGTGTTGATCACCATACCTAAAATCATCAAGAAGAGATAAAGAATATAGTTGTAACAATCCTATTCCAACACAGAACCGACCCTAAATAGTAGGACATCGTCCATAAACAGAAGGTGGGTTACAGAGATCTGTGTGTTAGATTTAATACCCTTTTAAGCGACCTTTCGATCTCTCCTTACGAATCATTCTAATTAGACCTTCGATTATCAATAAAAAGATCAGTAGAGATAAAGGACATCCTTGCCTCAATCCTAGAGAACCTGTAAAAAAATTCGTCAAAGTTCCATTCACTAGCATCGTATAGCTTGTCAAAGAAATGCAAGACATTATCCATTTTATAACTTTGTAAAAAAGGCCTATTTGCATAATAAAAAGTCTCAAAAATCCCCAACTCACTCTATCGTAGGATTATTTAGATTGAGTTGGAGTACCATGGCCTTCAAGTTCCTTACCTTTATGATGTGGAAAGTTTCTTGTGCCACCCCAATGGTTTCCAGTATTTGCATGTTCTCCAGAACTCGAATTGTTACATAGACATGTTGCAGGATAAAACCGATTTCAATCTTTATGCAATGATCTTAGAGATTAACTTGTACACAAAATTACACAAAGAAATTGGACGATAATCATTTAAGCTCTCTGGATGAGAAATTTTTGGACCAAGTGTTATAAATGTTGAATTCAGTCCACTTGACACTAAACCAGTAACACAATACTCTTCAATGACAACTCAAATATCCACACCCATAATATCACAGAACTCCATGAATAACTCCATGGTCCACCTGTCTGGTCCTGAACTCTTGGACTTAGCTTAATTAGTTAAGACTGCTTTAATTTCCTCCAAGGTTAATGGTTTGAAAACAATTTCACCCTCTTCCTCAGAGAAGAATAGAGGGTATTCTTTAACAAATTTGAATTGATCTCTAATGAATGAATCTCTCGGGTCCTGAAACAAATATTTAAAATGTGAAAAAGCCAATTGTTAAAGCAATACATAGTCTAAGATCTAGTTACCCTCTTTGATTTTAAGTTCCCATATTGTATTGATGTTGTGCTTGTATTCAACAAATTTGGGGAAAAACTTGGTGTTTTGATTGCCCAAGGCAAGCCAAGTGGCTCTTCTTTTCAAACGCCACCTCTCCTCCTCTGACTATGATATTCTTAATTTCCTCTATTATAGGTTAGTTAGGAGCTCAATATCTTGATGATTATATATGCCAGAAGAGATGGCTGATCCCAAACCTTTTATTTGTTGCTCAATATCCAACAAATCTCTTATAGTCGAAGACGATTTGCCTTTTCCCATCTTATGACCATGTCCTTCAGTTCCTTTAAATTTTTTCATCTTATTCATCATCAAATCATAATCGTCCACATCAGCCTTGAACCACTGTAAGCAAACTAAATCCTTGAATTCTTGCTCTTTAAGCCATCCATGATTAAATTTGAAGGTGTATGGAACATGATCACCAACACAGTCGAATTGAAAAAAATGGCAGCACGATCATAGATTCTAGTGTTCTCCACCCACATTCTTAACTTGGACATGTTCTTAAGAAAGGATTCCATTATAAGAAAACATTCTAGGCACTTTACAATACCACCATCATGATTCCTACTATTTCTCCAGGTTAGAACTAATTGCAAAGGTTCAACATCTACCAACCCATCCGAAGAAAAGGCATCCATAAAAAAATGAGCACAGGGGGTCAGGACGAACCCTTTTACTCCGTATATCTAATGTAGACGATATAAAATTCAAGTCACTTTCCAAAAGAATATTAGAAACCCAAAGGTTCCCTTCCAAAACCACTTGATTCCATAAGTCTTCATGCTCTAAGTACAGACCATAGCAATTTATGACATTTACTTCCTTAGAAAAACCAACCACTTGACTTCATAGCAAAATACCACCATAAACTTGAAAATATTTGAAATTTGCCACACGAGGGTTCCATGCAGCTAGAAGACCCCCCAAAAGGCTTGTTAAATCAATTGTACATATTTTCCAGTCTAGCCTTAGTTTAAAAAAAACCAGGCCTTTTACCCTAGAACCATATTTTTCTACAAAAAGACCAAATTCAACTTGCATCATTCCAACATCCTATTAAGGGCAAGCTTTCTAGGGATCCCCCCACTCCCCTAATATTCAGGGAAATACAAACCATTTCTTAACCCTTACCAAGGCTTTAATATCTTTAAGAGCCCTTTTTCTAGAAGAAGATGAGGTACTAATGAGGTGCTAACTAACACAAACTTGTAGGAGGTATGAACATTGTCCAATGAAACCTTCTTCATATTTTTCTTGGCAATTCACATTTTTAATGGAGATAAATGCAGTTTTAGACCGTTGTTTACAACACCTTTTTCTCCTTTGATTCCCGTCACTATAACCCGATCAAAAGTAAGAGGGTTTGGCATCATCAAATTCTTAATAGGGGTCCTCTCAACCCTCAAATCCTTCCCAATAAACACATGAAGAGGAACACATTTCAAAACGTCACAATAAGAAATATGATTACCAATAGCATAACCACCACATTCAATATCCTCCCCTGCCTGTCTGTGTTTGAGTAATAAAGAAAGATTCTTGAGCTTTAAAACTTTAATCTACAATTACAGTGCAGATAGATCTCATAAATAATTCATACACAAACATTCAATCCATAAGACACATGATGTACCCCACTGATCCGAAGGACAAAAAAGCCAATAAACAATCTTTGAGTATGATATATAATCGACAGAGAATGATTACAACACAATAGTGATTTGCTTGATAAGAGAGCACAAGAGAGTATAGATCATATGGGACACTTTACCAGCCTTGCCAAGTGCATAACACTTTAATAACAAGCCAAATTTAGTCATGCAAAGAAGGTAGCGAATGGTTGCATGCCTTTTGTGCACCGGTAACACTTTTAACATTGTGAACATTATTTCACCTTCAACCTTACGCCCTTATTGACTTGGTTCCAAGTTATCACCACATAATTTTCTCCCACACAAAAGATATGCGACCTTCATTAATTCACTGGTGTTAACTACCTCTAACTGAGTTGTGAATTGATTGAACTGAATGGAACTACATGTAACTGAGCCGAACTGGATGTAACTGAACATAACTAAATGTAACTGAATAAAATTGAATGTAACTGAACATAATTGAATGTAACTGAACATAACTGAAAATAACTAAACAAAACTGAATATAACTAGTGCTTCACCATCAATGTCATCTTCAACAACCACTTTGCATAAATTAAGGAGTTGATTCCTTGATTAACTGAAACTTGTTTATCACAACTAAGACCCACCCGATGTCTTATAAATTTGAGTTCACTTGGAGGCATACATGGGAAATTCAAATTCTCTCTCTCTCTATCTCTCGTGCTCATCTTGTTTATCATTAATTAATTCTGCATGGTCCTTATATGTTTAATTAATTAATCATCTATATCATACCATACTCATTAGAATTGTTCCGAACCTATGATCATATGTATTACCCCAAGTCATATAGTCATATGCTAAAGCAAATCACTCTAGGGGTGGATAATCCCTTAAGGATACTTGTAGCACCTGGTGACCATGACTATCCATACATCACATAATATGTCCTCGAGACTTAATACAACACAAGTCACGTGGACTTGATACAAGACCAGTCTTGATACACCACAGGACTTTGACCTTCATACAATATAAGGTCATGATATTAATACAACAAAATATCCCTAGTACAAGCATCTCTCACATATAAGACTTGATACAACACAAGGTCCTATCTTTATACAACATAAGCTCTTTAACTTAATACACCATAATTTAGTAAACTTAATACAACATAAGTTCCATGGAGAATATCTAAAACTAATACGACATATATTATGGACTTGATACAACACAAGTATAATGGGAATAACACCAAAGCTTTACTTTCCACACTCCCTCCATTGAAAGAGTTCCCTCTGAGAGACACACCAGACATACTGAGAGGGGGTGAATCAATGTGTGCAACTTTTATTACTTTTTCACTTTTAACAATCAACATCTGATTCAATATTATGCATTATCACATTCTCATTATAGCATCAGTAACATTATTATCATCATCATATCATAATCACATAAGATGCACAACATGATACATAGTACACCATATTTTACGTGGAAAATGAAGTCTTGGGGGAAAAACCACATAAGTCTTTATAATAATAATAATAATCCAGCAACAACCAGAAGGAGGCAACAACCCCATTATTACAATGACTTCAATTCTTTAGCTACAAATGGAAGGAGGCTACAACCCCCTGATTTACGGGCTACAACCCGAAGGAAGCTCCAACTCCCTATTTCTTTGTCTATAACTGGAAGGAGGCTACAACCCCCTTTCCTTTCCCTATCCTACCACCATGATACAAAGATAGAAAACACAATCACATTGATCCTATGGACCTTCTAATCAACACATGTACTATACTGCACAATCTGTACCACACTGCATAACCACTGCCACTAATAACGACTGCTCATCATTTGATCACTACTCATAAACTGACCACTGTCCACTATATCACACTTCTCATCAACCTATATAATCAACATGTCCAATCACGCTATACCAATTAATTTGTTGCTCACATCAACTGACTCAGTCAATATGAGTCTGCACACTAAACTCTGTCCGCCTGGGTCAAACCAATTGCTCATACAACTCAGCCAATCTGATTCAAACCAACTGCTCATACAACTCAGCCAATCTGATTCAAACCAACTGCACATAAGGCAACTTGTGTGAATCTTGCTCAACTGAATGAACCCATACCAATATGCTTGTGTACCTGTGCCAAACCAATCATATACTTGTGTTAATCTAATCAAATGCTCTGACTGTCAACCAAGCCTTCTTACTTGGCCTAGTTCATTAAGAGACAGATTTGAGCAACCAAGATACTTCACATACAGTCAACCAAACTTTGTCCAAATACACTCAACTCAATGACACCGCAAGCAACCCCAATCACAGTGAATGAATACTTAACAATTAAACATGATAAACCTCAACCAAGAAGATAATACTTAACCAACTATGCAAAACTCATCCACTCTCATAAACTCTTAAACACAAAAGGATTTTTCACTCCACTCAAATAAAGTCAACAAATCAATCAAATATCAATCAAATAGTCAGTTACAGTACTGTCAAATGTTGTCATTAACAGTCAATAACAGTCCATCTCCACTTAGGCCAACGACACAATGATGAACACTTGTCAAACTAGTTTTCATAGAAAACACTTAGGTTGATCAAAGAAATCATTCACAAGAGATATTACTTACATGTCAACTTCTCATTCAATGTTACAGTATACAACAGTCAAGACAAACACCAAAATCTATGCAAATAATATCCAAGATAATCATCAAGATATATATTAAGATCACATCAAGATATATTCCAATATAACCATCACCATAGCCCCCATAACATTTTCAATGAATTCAAATATATATACCAATATATAGGTTTACATACTAAGATCAAAGATGAACCCTATCCACGAGAGACATGTTCCATCACAAGAGAAACCCATAAGCATGAACCATACATTTTTGAATATCATAAGATGAAGAAACAATAGAAAAACGAAAGGAATATCTAGATCATGTCACCACATAGCCCTCGTAACAATCTTTCGAATGATCCAATAATTTTGTAATTTCGAATCTGTATGAGAAAGTTATGCCAATTTTAGTGAAGATGCCCATAAATTTCTCCTCCACAAAGTTTCACACTTTTCTCCAAGAGTTACAAAAATAATGAGAGAATTGATGATGAATAAATGAAATGTTTGATATTCTGTTTGTATAGGTTGTGGAAGAAAATTAGTACCTCAAACTGGGTCGACATGCAATTCAAAATTACAAATAATTAAATTCTATTTTGTTTGATTGGCTGATAAAAAAAGGTGGGGTATACCAACTTCAAAAATTCATATCTCTTCAACAGTAAGGAGTTAGAAGATGGTCCACATATCAACAGAAATGGATTGATGAGTGATATCTCCATATCATGGGTTTATTTGCAAATTCTTGGTCTAATACACTTAAATTCTTCAATATGTCCAGGACATCAAAGGCCCCACACATGAGGGTGTCAAAGACCATACCACCCAACTACAAGAGTTTCAAAGTCTTCTTCAACATATCAAGGAACTTCCATGCACTCTACCTCCATCTACATCCCAATATCCATATAACCATAAAGAGGACCATACATCACTATCAACAAGCTACCAAATGTGTGGGTTCAAGACCCAAGGCACCACATGTAAGGGTTTCAAGGAATTTTTCAAATATATCATATAATATTTAAACAAGATACTTTCGATGGAATTCAATCCCATCACATAGGACTCCATCGCTAAATTATGAGGGCATCGTGACAAAAAATTCCATCAGATCAAAGGCTCCAACAATCATGGACTTACAAAACACCATATGTATGGATTCCAAGACCCCAATCATTTCCAAATGCACCATCAATGATCATATAGTGTCCAAGGGTCATCATGCTGCCATTTATGTGGGTACCAGACCTTCTCATGCAGAATGACCATCTCCAAGGGTTCCATGACCCCAACAGGGGATACACGGGCATCAATATCTTCATCAAGGGTTTCAAGTCGTCATCAAGTCAGTAATGACCACATCATCACCTTTAAGGGGACATGGACCATTAATCCATCTAATGTGGCTCCAAGGGATTCTTTATGGCTTCTTAATCAAGCAAGGGGATTCATAGGCTTATTCAACCACCTCAACCACACCAGGAGACCTCCAAGGGTCAATATCCATCATAACATCACCTGTGGGGTTGCTAGACCTTCTCTTGGGGTACCATGACCTCAATAAAACACAAATGACCACTGAAAGGGTCATTTGGAATCTTGCAACTTCTTCAACCCACCAAGGACACTTTTGTAGGGTACTGGGGCATAATTTGTGGTACTGGGAACCAGAGAAACATCTTTGGGGTACTTAAACACTCTACAGGGTGTTTAGGGATTTTGTCATTGTCCGAAGGGCTCCTGACACAGTCACTTACTTAACCCTCAAGGGATCCTCAACGGGCACCAAGACATGTTGGAATCAATGACTATACACTGTTGGCATCAATGAAAACTTAATCAAGACCCCCTAGTGTGTCTGGTGTGTCCAACACACTAGTTACATTGAGAAAGGGGGGGTGAATCAGTGTGTACAACTTCTATTAAATTTTCACTTTTATTAACAATCAACAACTTATTCAATATTATTCATTATCACGTTATCATTATATCATCATCAACATTATTATCATCATCACATAAGAAACATATCATGAAACACATAACACCATATTTTACGTGGAAACCCAAGTCCTGGGGGAAAACCACATAAGCCTTTATAATAGTTTTCTAAAAATAACTGGAAAGAAGCAACGACCTCCTTATTACAATGACTTTAGTTCTCTAGCTACAATTGGATAGAGGCTACAATCCCCAGAGTTACAGGATACAACTTGAAGGAAGCTACAACTCCCTAGTTCTCCGGCTACAACTGAAAGGAGGCAACAACCCCCTTTCCTTGTCTCGTCTTGCCACCCTGATATCAAGATAGAAACTGCTGACCCATGACTGCACTGATCCTACATACCTGTTAATCAACACCTGTACTACACTGCATAATATGTACCACACTGCACAACCACTACCACTACTAACCATCGCTCATCATCTAATCACTACACATCAACCGATCACTATCCACTGTATCACACTGATCACCAACCTCTACAATCAACCTATCCAATCAATTTGTACCAATCAATCTGTTACTCACATGATCTGACTTAGTGAATCTAAGTCTAACTAAATGCACACTAAAATTAATCCACCCGAGTCAAACCAATTGCTCATACAACTCAGGCAATCTCATAAACTCTTAGACACAAAATGATTTTGCACTCCACTCAAATTAAGTCAACAAATGAATAAAATATAAAGCAAATATTCATTTACAATACTGTCAAATGTTGTCATTAATAGTTAATAACAATCCAACTCCACTTAGGTCAAAGACACAATGATCAACACTTGTCAAACTAGTTTTCAATGAAAACACTTAGGTTGATCAAAGTAATCACTCACAAGATCTATTACTTAAATGTACACTTCTCATTCAATACTACACTATACAACAGTCAAGATAAACACGAAAATCTATGCCAACAATATCCAAGATAATCATCAAGATCTATATCAAGATCACATCAAGATATATTCCAAGATAACCACCACCATATCCTCCATAACATATTTAATGACTTCACAGACATATACCAATATATAGGCTCACATACCAAGTTCAAAGATGAACTCTATCCATGAGAGACATGTGCCATCACAAGAGAAACCTAAAAACATGAACCATACCTTTTTGAAACCATATAAGAAACAATATAAAAACCAAAATAAGCTCTAGATCATGTCACCACATATCTCTCGTAACAAGATTTCTAACGAGCTAAGAATTTCGTAATTCTGATTCTGTATGAGAAAGTTATGCCAATTTTAGTGAAGATGCCCAGAAATTTCTCCTCCACAATGTTTCGTACTTTTCTCCAAGAGTTACGAAAATACTTAGAGAATTGATGATGAACAAATGAAATGTTGGATATTCTATTTATATAAGTTGTGGAGGAAAATTAGTACGTCAAATTGGGCCAAGATGCAATTCAAAATTACAAATAATTAAATTCTCTTTTGTTTGGTCGTGTTGAGGCCTGGAAAATCGTAGGTGACAACAGCTAGGGATTCTCCCCAGTAAACGTTCCCAACTAGCCCATTACTATTTGGTATGGGGAATCCATCCGATTTATGGTCCGACTACCGTAGGTCAAGTAACAAAAATAAAAGGTTTTACCGGTTATGGCCCGGTCCACCGTGTATGTTTTTAGTTTTTTCTATTTAAGTATGAGATGCAAGTGCCTATCTAATAATGCAGATTGATAGAGAATATGAGGAGCGGTCACAATGTGATGCGTAGGTTCTTACCTCTCGTCTTAACTCTCTAGCGTCTAAACCACACACAACAAGAAAAAACTAAAACTAACTATCAACCTATCCCTAGGGAGCAAGATTATGATTCATCAATGAGTAATGTATTTTGTGCATGCATTAAGAAAAATCACAGATAGCTGTTACTTATTTCAAAACACATGAACATTTATAGATATATGAACAACCAGATAGCTAATTGCTTATGAACAACATTCATTACTCATAGTGGAAATTTCATGGAATAACCTAGAGCACATTCATAACAAGAACATAGGTTCAAAGAGTTAGAACAATCTCACAATTAATGGATAACAGTTGAAAACGAAATAGTTCACATTCAACAAATCCATTACACAACATTTGAAACCTTCCACAAAGCTTTCTCCAACAGGAAACTTGTAATTTCTTTATGCAAAAGGAAATAGTTCTTCTTACATTATACTCTCACAAATCTATTTGGGAAAAAGCCCTTTCTTCTATCTAACTCTCCTATATTTATACTACAAGCAAAACCCTTGGGCTGCCCCTTCGGTGACCTTTGGGCTCCCCACAACCGTTCAATCCCACAATTTTTTCTTTTTGTGAGTGCTCATGATTTATACAATACGTTACATTCCAGGTTAAGATTTTAAGAGCACTTTTATGAAAAGGGACCAGCTTGGTAACTGACGAACTTTTCCAAGCCTGGGCCTCTGCTCTTATTGATTATGCTTAGTAATCCGTTGGTCCCTTGCTAGATCCTGTTGAGCTTAGACCTAACTTTCTTCTTCTTTTCTCTATTTCTGCTTCTTCATTCTTCAACTGCTTCCGTCCTTGTTGCCTCCCTTCTACTTTGTCTTTTAAACACATCTTACTTGCAGTAATCATCCTGTCATGAAGATAGCAGATTTTAGACCATTTAGGGTTTAATAAAGTAATACAAACTATATCAATACATACATTCTGTAAAATGAACTCTAAACAATGTTAATGCATGAAAATAAAACATGATAATGCAAAGAAAATCCTGACAGTTGGGTCTAAAAATCCTCTAAACCCGCTGCCCAACTAAAATCACGATCCCGAAAGAACAAGCTCTTCATGTCAATCCCGACCGCATCTGGACCAATTCGACATCCTTCGATGAAAGCATGAAAAATGGCAAAGTAACCGCCATCGAAAAATAGAGTAAAAGCACACGAGAAAGGCGGGAAAACCCTTACCGGCTGGAAAAAATACTAAGCATTGGGCGAAACAAAACTCTCATCGATGGGCAGAAACACTATAAGTCGGATGGTTAGTGCACTATGGAGGCACAATGGCGGAAGACATCAGACTACGGCTTCCGCTTGCAAATGAAAACGTCGGTGAAATAAAACACTAAACAAAAAAAAAGTACAGCATCAGACGATCAGTTTACTAAGGAGCCGCAACGGTCGGTGACGGACAAACTAAAAGTTCTGCTGCCAACATAAAAACATCGGCGGTCGACAAGGTCTAAAGCTAAAGGTCAGAGCTCAAAAGCACTAATCGTCGGCGATACAGTTCATTACGTAGCCGCAACGGCGGGAGATAGACTGACTACAACTTCCGCGAAAAAGAAAAATCACCGGTGATTGGAAGAGCTAAGGACTATATATTGGCGATTCAAAACTTAACGCTACCGCCATGTTGGCGCCGGAAAGAACAAATGCTCCGATCAATCATCAACACCGTTTTGATAGTGAAAACAAAAACATTGCAAAGTAAAAGTTTGATCAATAAAACAAAGGCATCGATGAAAATCAGAACTAGCCATCAGCACACTCTCTAACTGCCCTCCGAAACAGTGGCGACGAAGAGAACTAAAGCTCCGACTCAAACATGAATAGACTTTCGATAGCGAGTAGAAAAATCATCGAAATAGGAAAAATCTCCAAAAATGTTAAGTTTTAGACAGACTTTAAAGTTGTGCAGCGGTAAAATTAGTTCGTTTCATCTCTGAAATAGCGGCGACACAGAGAACTAAAATCCTGACTTTAATCTTCAACAAACATCCGATCGCGATAAAACCAGACCATCGAAAAATAAGAAAAATGTTAAGTTTCACAGTCAAAAGCATTGGCAGTTTTATACCATTCAACCTCCGAAAGTGGTAAACAATTGAACTCAAATCAAGCTCAAGAAAACCCAAAATTGTAACAAAGGAAAGACATAGTTCAGGAATCCAAACACTCCTAGGCAATATAAAATTAAAAGGAGGGTCCAAAATTTTAAAAAAAATTGGGAAAATAGTTGCAGCTGCAACAATTGGCAACTACCTAGTGAACCTAGATCTCTGGACAATTTCTTCCTTAAGTAACAGACTGTTTGGCAATAAAACCAACATGTTGAATTCTTCCAGATGTCTGGATTTCCCAAATGTATGTACTTTTAATCATTGATGATAGTCCAATTTAGGAAAATGGAAACCAAGATTTCAAAGTCAAGATAACTCTTTTGAGGCCAGGAATATGATTTTCATTTTTACCTCTGTCTTCGGGTAGCTTCCAGCTTGGACACCACGGGATTGTAACATATGGTAAACAAAAATATTCATTTGTTCCTCATTCCCATGCCATTTTGCACTTTTTGTGCTTTTGGACTTTTGTCCTTTCTTTTGAATCCTCCTGCATGCCTTTCTTTCTGAATTTTTTGTTCAGGCTCCTCTATCCATAGTGTCCTTTTGTGTGAGAGATGTATTTAATTTTCAGCTCACGGGCGGAGAAGAACTTTGGCAATTCTGTACTCATATGATTTAGTACTTTGTTTTGATACATATTGCTTTCTCAGGGGAATTTTTGACTCTTATTTGCCTTTTGGATTTCAATTCTTGGCATGGGATCATTTATATATAATATACTGTTTACCTTGCTTCCTTTCCATGGGTCTTTTGCTGTCACTCCCTAGGACATTTTTTAAATGTGAGATGGATGGAGCCTCGAAATAGTATTCCAGACCTTTTGATCATGAGTTATTTTACAAGGATTAGGTAGGACTTCAATGTGTTCATAGCCATTTAGGAAAACTGCTAACTAGAAGAAATTCTTTCAGATAAAACAATAGTACACAGTCTTGTAATCAAGGATTTTAGTTAATCCAGAATTTTGATGCTCTCCATGCAACCAAAAGTTTGCCTCCTTTTATTGAAATCAATCAGAATCTAAACTAAAAACAAACAGAAATAAAATAAATCAAACATAAACAACCAAATCAATTTATTTATGTACAAGATAATCCAGAAACAAAAATCAAGAAAAATAAAGTTTGAGAACTAAACCACTAACTGGGCAGTCCCCTGCCCACCCCTATAAATTTGACAACTTGTAAGTTAAGGGGCTAGGCTTGACTACAAAATGAAAAAAAACTAACCATTATCTAATTCTACTGCACTTGAATAAAAAACTACATCTACTATTTTACAATCAATCTCATCAGCCCGTGAAAATCGAAGGAGATCAGGCTGGGTGTCTGATGTACTGCTAGCTTCTTCTTCTTGGTAGTCTCTCGGTTCTAGCTCAATTATATGATTTCCCAACACAGAATTCACTTGTTCATTTTTTTCTTCCAATTTAGTAACATTGTGCTTCATGTGGGGCTCTCTTAATATTTTAATCTCGTTTGGACTTCCCTTCTGAGGCAACCACAAGTGCGACCAATCTGAAGCAAAATACCCATTTAGTCTTGCTGACCAGTCTCGATTCAAAATAAGTCCATAGCCGTTAGGTATGTCTGCTACTACAATAACAATGTACTGACATATCTTTTCATTTGCAGATAAGCAAATCATAACATCTTCCATTTCCTCGACTACTTTCACATTGGTCCTGTCTAACTGAGTAACCTGCCAGGTAGTGGGTTTAGGTTGTCCATTGATCTTTTTGCAGACTGAAAGTGGCATTGCATTGACTGATGACCCTGAGTCTACTAAACAATTGTGCACATTATGGTTTAAAATATCAGGGGTCAGGAGGAAAGGTGGGATTTAGTCTTACCTCCCATACCAGCTTCAACAATCTCTTCTACAGGTTGGTTGCTAGTGGGAAGTTCCTCCTCTGGTACTTCAAGTGTTCTTAACAATTCTTACCCCATCTCAGGTGCTTTGAGATTTTCCTTGACATTATCAGCTTTGTCTTCAATAGGCCTAACAGGCATGTTGACTTGTTTTCGATCTTGACTGCTAATAGTAAGTTCAGGTATTTTATCATCTGTGTTGTTCTTCTGTATTTTCTTCATATTGTCTTGAAATTTCTTAATCTTTGGAATTATTGAATTGTCTTTATTTAACAAACCTTGGCTACTTGTTGTCACATTTGTTCCTGATATCTCCTCATGCTTTAGAGTATTCTCGTCTTCTGTATCAAAAACTGAGACACAGCCCATAAAACCAGAGCATCATCTTCTTGTTTTTCTGTGGATTTATTTCCCTTTTCATCCTCATCATCAACTTCTGTTAGTTTAGAGTCCAATAGCTGATTCATTACTAATGTCATCAAATTGATCCATTGAGGACAATTTTTCTCAGAATGAGGCTGCTGATGAAAGGTGCAAAAATTATCCATACCCACCTCAGTTAAATTCATTGATGCAAGGTTGTTTGGAGGAGGTTTAGATTGATTATTGTCCTCTCTCCTTTTATAGTGAGGCTTATAAGATTTCTGAGCTTCTTTTTCCTTTTCCAAATCTATTATTCTGTTAGACAGTTTCTGCATCATTTTCAACATTCCTTCAAATTCATGTGACTGCTCCTCCTTAGGCTTGGATAGTAATAAGGCTTTCTTACCAAAAGTTTTTTTTGTCGACTGCTCAGGATAATCTTCTATGCTCTCTCTTTCAGCTTCTTCTCTCTCGGCTTCTTCATAAGTTTCTGACAACGTAGGTTTGGCTTGCATCTTGGTAAACATGGCCAAGTCAGGCCCTAAAGCTGAAGTATAGTATTCGATCAAAACCTTATCATACGGTTTATCAGTTGCAGAAAAATTCTTAAGATAAGTAGCAAACCTTTGGGTGAAACTATGCAGTTTTTCTTTTCTTTCTTTCGTTAAAGCGCACAACCCTTTCATTAATGCTGCATGAGTTTTTTGGACTGCATACTTACTTCTAAATATTCTTTCAAATGTATCCCAATCTGTGATTGAGTTTGCAGGTAGAGCAAAATACCATGAGGCTGTTGCTCCTTTTAGGGTATGTGGAAACAATCTGCAGACTACATCTTCATGTTCTCTAGCCCTTAGTCCTTCTATAGCCAAGTAAAATCTTTGCAAATGATCATCTACCAAAATATTTTCACTTGGGTCAAACTTGGGTAGCATTTTCTCAAAAGCCTGAGGTAAGTCATGTAAAGGGGTGCCAGGTTTGAAGGTGACCTAGACCTCCAAGTAGGTGGTGGATTTGGTGGGTTGGGTGGCTAATTTGCATTCACGTTTTCCATGAGTCTAGGTGGAGAATGAGGTGGTGAGTGAACAGGGGTATGAATAGGTGAACAGTAAGGTGTATCTTGGCCCACTTGATTCAAAGGCTGAACAACTTCTTGTAAGGTTGTTTCTACTAGTTCTTCAAAATCTCCAACCAACACTGCGTCTTCCAATATAGGACGATCTTTCTTCTTATATTCTCTTCTAAGCAAGACAAGAATAATTGGGAATCCTCTAATCTTCTTCACATATGCCCTAGCATGTCTTCTCAGATCATTAACTACTTCGTTATCGACAGAATACAAATACTCTTTACCCTTCTCTTCAGGAATTGGATTGGGAAACAAACTTCTTTAAGAACTATCACAGGTGGAATAATCTCGAGAAAATAAGTTTCCTCAGCCAGCCATGCCATGGCTTCCCTCCTTCTAGTGCAAAAAACTGTTGAGGCCTAGAAAATCACAGGTGACAACAGTTAGGGATTCTCCCTAGTAAACGTTCCCAACTAGCCCGTTACTATTTGGTATGGGGAATCCATCCGGTTTACGGTCTGGATACCGTAGGTCAAGTTACAAAAATAAAAGGTTTTACCGGTTACGGCCCAGTCCATCGTGTATGTTTTTAGTTTTTTGTATGTAAGTATGAGATGCAAGTGCCTATCTAAAAATGCAGATTGATAGAGAATACATGGAGCGGTCTCAATGTGATGCGTAGGTTCTTACCTCTTGTCTTAACTGTCTCGCATCTAAACCACACACAGCAAGAAAAAACTAAAACTAACTATCTAACCTATCTCTAGGGAGCAAGATTATGATTCATCAATGAGTAATGTATTTTGTGCATGCATTAAGAAAAATCACAGATAGCTGTTACTTATTTCAAAACACATGAACATTTATAGATATATGAACAACCAGATAGCTAATTGTTTATGAACAACATTCATTACTCATAGTGGAAATTTCATGGAATAACCTAGAGTGCATTCATAACAAGCACATAGGTTCAAAGAGTTAGAACGATCTCACAGTTAATGGTTAACAACTGAAAAGGAAATAGTTCACATTCAACAAATCCATTGCATAGAATTTGAAACCTTCCACAAATCTTTCTCCAACAGGAAACTTGTAATTTCTTTATGCAAAAGGAAATAGTTCTTCTTACATTATACTCTCACAAATCTATCTGGGAAAAAGTCCTTTCTTCTATCTAACTCTCCTATATTTATACTACAAGCAAAACTCTTGGGCTGCCCCTTCGGTGACCTTTGGGCTCCCCCCAACCGTTCAATCCCACAATTTTGTCTTTTTGTGAGTGCTCATGATTTATACAACACGTTACATTTCAGGTTAAGATTTTAAGAGCACTTTTATGAAAAGGGACTAGCTTGGTAACTGACGAACTTTTCCAAGCCTGGGCCTCTGCTCTTATTGATTATGCTCAGTAATCCATTGGTCCCTTGCTAGATCTTGTTGAGCTCAGAACTAAATTTCTTCTTCTTTTCTCTATTTATGCTTCTTCATTCTTCAGCCGCTTCCTTCCTTGCTACCTTCCTTTTAATTTGTCTTTTAAACACGTCTTACTCGCAGTAATCATCCTGTCATGAAGATAGCAGATTTTAGACCATTTAGGGTTTAATAAAGTAATACGAACTGTATCAATACATACATTCTATAAAATGAAATCTAAACAATGTTAATGCATGAAAATAAAACATGATAATGCAAAGAAAATCCTGATAGCTGGGTCTGAAAATCCTATAAACCCGCTGCCCAACTAAAATCATGATCCCGAAAGAACAAACTCTTCATCTCAATCCTGGCCGCATCTGGACCAATTTGACATCCTCCGATGAAATCATGAAAAATGGCAAAGTAACTTCCATCGAAAAATGGAGTAAAAGCACACTAGAAAGGCGGGAAAACCCTTATCGGCGGGAAAAAATACTAAGCATCGGGCGAAACAAAACTCTCATCGGTGGGCGGAAACACTATAAGTCGGATGGTTAGTGCACTATGGAGGTGCAACGACGGAAGACATCAGACTACGACTTCTACTTGCAAATGAAAATGTTGGCAAAATAAAACACTAAACAAAAAAAAACTGCAGCATTGGACGATCAGTTTGCTAAGGAGCCCCAACGGCGGGCGACGAACAAACTAAAAGTTCCGCAGCCAACATAAAAGCATCGGTGGCCGACAAGCTCTAGAGCTAAAGTTCAGAGCTCAAAACCACTAATCATCAGCGATATAGTTCATTACGTAGCCGCAACAGCAGGAGATAGACTGACTACAGCTTCCGCGAAAAAGAAAAATCACCGATGATCGGAAGAGCTAAGGACTATATATCAGCGATTCAAAACTTAACGCTACCGCCGTGTTGGCACCGGAAAGAACTAATGCTCTGATCAATCATCAACACCATTTCGATAGCGAAAAAAAAAAAAAAAAACATTGCAATGTAAAAGTTTGATCAATAAAACAAAGGCATCACGAAAATCAGAACTAGCCATCGACACACTCTCTAACTGCCCTCCGAAACAGCGGCGACGAAGAGAACTAAAGCTCCAACTCAAACATGAATAGACTTCCTATAGCGAGTAGAAAAATCATCGAAACAGGAAAAATCTCCGAAAATGTTAAGTGTTCGACAGAATTTAAAGTTGTGCAGCAGTAAAATTAGTTCGTTTCATCTTCGAAATAGCGACGGCACAGAGAACTAAAATTCCAACTTTAATCTTCAACAAACGTCCGACCGCGATAAAACCAGACCATCGAAAAATAAAAAAATGTTAAGTTTCACAGTCAAAAGCACCGATAGTTTTATATCATTCAACCTCCGAAAGTGGTAAACAATTGAACTCAAATCAAGCTCAAGAAAACCCAAAATCGTAACAGAGGAAAGACATAGTTCAGGAATCCAAACACTCCCAGGCAAGATAAAATTAAAAGGAGGGTCCAAAATTTTAAAAAAATTGGGAAAATAGTTGCAGCTGCAACAGGTCGGTTGACCCAAAAAGCTGGGGTACACCAACTTAAAAAATTCATAGCTCTTCAGTCGTAAGGAGTTAGAAGATGCTCCACTTATCAACGAGAACGACTTGACGAGGAATATCTCCCCATGATGGGTTTATTTTCAAATTCTTTGTCTAATACCCTTAAATTATTCAATATGTCCAGGACATCAAAGACCCCACTCATGAGGGCGCCAAAGACCATACCACGAACTACAAGAGTTTCAAATTTTTTTTCAAAGTATTCTTCAACATATTAAGGAACGTTTGTGGGATTTACCTCCATCTATATCCCAATAGCCATATAACCACAAATAGTACCATAAATCACCATGGTTCAAGACCTAATGCACCACATGCAAGGGTTTCAAGGACTCTTTCAAAGATATCATATAATATTTAAACAAGATACTATTTCCATGGCCTTCAATTCCATTACATAGGACTCCATCGCCAAGTGATGAGGGCATCATGACGAAATATTCCATCATATCAAAGGATCCAATAATCATGGGCTTACAAACCACCATATGTATGGATTCCAAGACACAAATAATTTCCAAATGCACCATCAATGATCATATAGTGTCCAAGGGTCATCATGTCGCCATTTATGTGGGTGCCAAACCTTCTCATGCATAATGACCAGCTCCAAGGGTTCCATGACCCCAACAAGGGCTACACAAGCATCAAGATCTTCATCAAGGGTTCCAAGTATTCTTCAAGTCATTAATGACCACATCATCACCTTTAAGGGGGCAAGGACCATTAAGCCATCAAATATGTGTCCAAGGGATTCTTCATCAAGCAATGGTCTTCATAGAATTCTTCAATCCCCTCAACCACACCAGTAACCATCCAAGGGTCAAGAACCATCATGAAATCACCTGTGGAGTTGCTAGACCTTCTCTTGGGTTACCATGACCTCAATAAAACACAAATGACCAATGAAAGGGTCATTTGGACTCTTGTAACTTCTTCAACCCACCAAGGACACGTTTTTAGGGTATTGGGGCATAAGTTATGGTACTGGGGAACCATAGAAACAACTGGGGAACCGTAAAACATCTTTGGGGTACTTAAACACTCTACAGGGTGTTTAGGGATTTTTCCATTGTCCCAAGGGATCCAAGGGATTCAAACTTGGGCTTGGAAAAGATCAAAAGGTATCCTTAGACAATGACACTTACTTAAACCTCAGGGGATTCTCAAGGGGCACCAAGACATGATGGAGTCAATCGATATACACTGTTGGCATCGATGACAACTTAATCAACATATCTGAAAGTAATACGACATAGATTATGGACTTGATACAACACAAGTCTCATGGGAATGACTCCCAAAGTTGTACTTTCCACACTCCCTCCATTGAAAGGGTCCCCGTTGCAACCTCACAATCGGAGTCCCCACATTCCCATCATCTTCCCCAACCCCATACATAGGATACATCAAAGAAGACCCAATACCAATATTAACAACACTACTTATTGTGCCACACACCCTCACAACCACCAAATAACTATTAGAGTCCCCATATCCACTACCTTTTGAGCCACGATCAAACAAATTGGGGATACATATCCCCTACAATGCCTTTTCTACCCCCAACGAAGCAGGACCTATCCCATATTCGGACCCT
This sequence comes from Pseudotsuga menziesii, assembly GCA_001517045.1. Classification (NCBI taxonomy): domain Eukaryota; kingdom Viridiplantae; phylum Streptophyta; class Pinopsida; order Pinales; family Pinaceae; genus Pseudotsuga; species Pseudotsuga menziesii. The sequence continues at coordinate 297,004 of LPNX010807195.1, forward strand.
TACACGCTTAATGACATACTAGAGTAAAAGAATGCCCCCCCTCAATAGTATCTTCACCGACCAAATCACCCTTAATTTCTAATCCATTGACAAAAACCCTTTCCAATTCATTTTAAGGAGTAATAAAAGTCAAGGTCCAAGTTATTTAGATTACCTAGAAAGGGTTGATCTACTAGATAAGGACCATGAGCTTGAACCGAACCATCTCGCCCTTCACCTAGGACATCATCCATCTATCGATCACTGTTACCTGTTGAGATCCAAGCAACAATCTCCTCCTGAGAGTATTAATTGTATGATTGAGAACCAAAAGATGTGAAATTTTTCCATAGATGACCCACCTTCCTACATCTATAACAACGATAGGGATTCCCCAGTAATCAAGTACCTATAAGTAACTTCTTTTATGCCATTCAATTTCTAGTTTTTCTAGCAAGCCCCAAGACATATCTATCTCTACGAACATTCTACCAACCCTCTTATCCATTCCATGAAGAAATTCCTCTCCAACATGCAGAAATCAACTAAGGTGATTGCTAGTCGTCTTGAAAGCTTCCAAATTCCACATTACTAATGGAAGGTCGGGTAATAACACCCACAAATGTCTAAACCTTATGGCTTCAGTTTTAGGGTCGAAGTCTAAATGAAATCTTTTCAGCATTAGGATACCATGACCCTTTAACCATTTTCTATGCAGTATGTGAGTTGCATGTTCTGCCCACTTGAAGACAAAATCATACCAATGTTTTAGCAAGATAAAAATAGTGGGTATGTAGCCAATAACTAGTCCCCAAAATTTAGAATCCCATTTTGCAATGTCCTTGCTATTCATAGCTTTATAACCAAATTTCCCTACCAAAGCCCACAATGATATTCCCACAACCCCTTCTAGTCCAACCTCCATAATAAGAACCATCTTATCATCCTTTTTTCGGAATTCCCACTTCCATCCTTTTCTTCCAACTTTGATGGCACCTATAGCTAGTTTCAACTGGATGTTCCACAAACCTCAACCTTGCATTTTAGGGTTTTCCACCGACTCTTGTGGAACAAATGGAACACCAAACTAGGAACCAATAGGTCATCTTCCCCATTTTCAGTTTGTCTCTCGATTTCCATTATTTCCAAATCCGCAGTTACCAGTTTCTGGAAAGCCCCAATACCTCGAGGTGTTCGCACACCACCTGCCCCCCCTAATGAATCCCTCATAATAGAATATTATGGCCCATGTGTTTATGAAGAACTCATATTTTCCCCCAAATTCAGAATTGGGGGATCCATTATTTTTCTGTCGACGCCTCCCCCAAATCTCGATTGGGAGATCCAAAAATCCCAAAAAGGCCTCTCACCATGGGAGACATTGAAAAAGAACTGACTATCAGTCCTGTGAAAATCATTGGATTTCTCTTAAAAACTCACTCACCAATGAAAAAACCCCAAAAATTTCAGCACCTATTTACCACAGGAACCTGCACATAAATTGTCTAAAAAAACATAAATGAACTTCCATCATGCAGTGGCATTTAACCTTAACACCATTACATCAAACCCTAAATTTGATTACCGTAAATGTTCCCCTGCAACTAAATATTTTCTCTCATTCTTTTAACATACAAAATAATCTAGATGTCATATCCTGATCTGGAGTAAGTGAATTAGTGGACAAACTAAAATTTTGACTCAAATTTAGCTGAAATTTTTAAGGATTTACATTCAACATATTTTAATTTTCAATCTAAAAAATAAAATAATAAATAGTTGATAAACAATTAATTTTTTTATTAGGAGTGGTGTGTGTAGTTTTTTCTATGGAAATGAAGAAGTTATTTATTTTTTGGGATTAGGAACAATGACAAATAATCAGGCGCAATTATATGTAGTGATTTATGATAGAATTCTTCTCTAGAGCCTCAAGGTTAAGTAAGTTGTGATTTTGGTGACTCGTTCCTTATCACTAGTCAAGTGAGGAAAAAGAAGGCTAAGGAAGGATCATTACTATTCAGAACCTATCAAAGACTCTTTATGAATCTTGACACTTTGGAAGATGCGAAGATTTACCATGTTAAGAGATTCAATGTTGCAATTTGTGTTTTTTTTGGGATAAAGGGGTCCTGATTAAAAATTGGAACCACCCCCTGAGAGGTAATGGATTCCCTAGTTTCTTTATCTCAGTACTCATAAAGGTTTTAATTAAATTTAACACCCTCTAACAAGGCAACAAAGAAAAGTCCAATACTGGTCTTAGTTTATATGCCATGTATGTCAAATCTTTCTTTACATAACATGCATGGGAGTATTAACACTCCTCATGTTAGAAAACAGGACCACAGAGCAATAACATATATACAGTTAAATCAATAAACAAGATGCAAAACACATTAAAACATTACAAAGAGACACAGATATAACGTGGTTCACCCAAACGATGGGCTACGTCCACAAAGAAATTTTCCAGTCCTTTTATTACAGTCCAGAAAGATGAAGGGATACACCCTGCAAAAAAACCGCTGCACTTCCTCTTCACGCTCTCACAGTCTCTCTTCCAACACAATACAATACCATACATAGTTGATTTACAATGCTCTCTTTTATAGGGGAAATACAATGGGAAAATTCTAGGATTAACCCAATACCATGGGTCCGCAATACTGTTGGCCAACACACATCCCAACATTTTTTTTTGGGGGGCTCCACCCCCGAACCACCTTTTTCGGGTCACTGCCCCAAACCCCAAGGCAGGGGGAACGAGTGTACATTACTCCTAGGCTACAATCACAACTGAATAATATCTCTGGATCTAGAAGATTAGGATCCACAACCAACAATCTCCCACTTGGAGACTAATCACAGCAACTCCACCGCTACTGCACTTGCTGGACTATGTTCTGGACCTTGGACTTGGCAAATTCTTTTCACCTTCATGTTTTAAGGCCAACAGAAACCGAGCAGGAACTTAGTTTCTCTCTGGTTACTCCCTTTGTCAACATGTCTGCAGGATTCTGGCTAGTGTGAATCTTTTCCAGTTTTAACAGTTCTTCATCTAGAACAAATCTTATGAAGTGGTACTTGATTTGTATATGTTTAGTCCTCAAATGAAAGGCTGAGTTCTTTGCAAGATGAATGGCACTCTGACTGTCACTGTACATCCTACTATTCTCTTGTTTCTTACCCAATTCCTCCATGAACCTTTGCAACCAAATCATCTCCTTACTAGCCTCTGTAGCAGCAACATACTCTGCTTCCGTTGTTGAAAGTGCAACAACCTGTTGCAGTTTTGAAATCCAACTTACTGCTGTTCCACCTATAGTGAACACATACCCTATGGTGCTCCTCCTGCTGTCTTTATCACCGGCCATATCTGCATCAACATATCCCTGTAGAACAGTGTCTGAACCTCCAAAACATAATGCATGAGAAGTGTTACCTCTCAAATACCTGAGAATCCATTGTACTGCTTTCCAATGCTCTTTACCTGGATTATTCATATACCCGCTCACAAATCCCACTGCATGTGCAATATATGGTCTTATGTACACCATGGCATACATCAAGCTCCCAACTGCTGATGAATAGGGAATCTTGGACATGTAATCTATCTCTTCCTGTGTCTCTAGACACATATGCTTGCTT
>LPNX010807195.1:302415-317846 GCA_001517045.1 Pseudotsuga menziesii
ACACTGCACCTGTTTCTGTGGAAGCTACAGAAATAGAATAATCAATATTATGAGGACATAAATATAACTTACCTATCCTATCTCCTTTTGCAATTACCATTGATCCTTTAGTGACCTTCCACCACGTTTCTCCAAACGTAGACAAACAGCCGCCATCTTCCAACTGCCCTGTTGAGATCATATTTCTTTTCATAGCAGGAATGTGCCTTACATCCTTTAGCAACCAGTCATTTCCATTATTTAGCTTAATCCGTACCTTACCCTTTCCAACAATTTTACATGGTTCATCATCCCCCAATAACACATGCCCAAAATCACCTTGAACATAATCATAAAAGAATTTCCTATGGGGTGTAGCATGACATGAAGCCCCTGAATCTACTACCCAGTAATCACTAGTATTATCTAATGCAAGAATCAAAGCATCTTGTAACACATCACCTGCTACATTAGCTTCCTGGGTAGTCTTTTGCTGCCTCTCACCTTTCTTCTTTGGTGCTCTGCAGTCTTTCTTTAGGTGTCCTTTCTTACCACAGTTTCGACACTCTATTTTTCTGAATCTGGACTTGGATCTTCCCTTTTTAGACTTGCTGCGATTTCCTGGGCTCCTTCCTCTCTCATTTTGTCTCCCTCTGCTCTCCATGGTCAACGCATTACCTGATGTCTCAACTGTACTTTTTCTTCGCATTTCCTCACTAAGAATAACACTAACAACATCATCAAACTTAAGAGTGTTTGAACTAGGGACAAAGTTACTTACAGCCATGACCAAGCTATTCCATCTTTCTGGCAATGAGCACAAGATTAGAAGAGCCCTAACCTCATCATCAAAGTTCACTTTTATAGAACTTAACTGACTGGTAAGTGTATTAAACTCATTTAAATGGTCAGCAACAGATCCACCTTCTGACATCTTCATATTAAATAAACACTTCATTAAAAATACCTTGTTAGAAGGCAAGGGTTTTTCATAGAGCTTACTCAATGCGCTCATCACACCCTCTGTTGTTTTTTCTTTTGAAATATTGAAGGCCACCGACGAAGCCAGGCATAGCCATATTGTTTCTAGTGCCTTTCTGTCAAGAACCACCCATTCTTCATCCTTCATAGTCACCGGCTGTTTTGCTTTTTCGCCCAACGACAGGTACAGATCCTTCTGGTACAGATAGTCCTCCATTTGCATCTTCCATAACTGATAGTTTTGGCCGTTAAATTTCTCGACCCTAAACTTTCCTTCTTCCGCCATTGCTCCCACTCGAACCAGGAACCCTTCTTTCTTGTGAGTTTACCAACCAAATAGACCTTTTGGCTCTGATACCAATTGTTAGAAAACAGGACCACAGATTAATAACAGATATACAGTTAAATCAATAAACAAGATGCAAAACACATTAAAACATTACAGAGAGACACAGATATAACGTGGTTCACCCAAACGATGGGCTACGTCCACAAAGAAATTTTCCAGTCCTTTTATTACAGTCCAGAAAGATGAAGGGATAAACCTTACAGCAAAACCGCTGCACTTCCTCTTCACTCTCTCACAGTCTCTCTTCCAATACAATACAACATCATACATAGTTGATTTACAATGCTCTCTTTTATAGGGGAAATACAATGGGAAAATTCTAGGGTTAACCCAATACCATGGGTCCACAATACTGTTGGCCAACACACATCCCAAGGTAGGGGGAATGAGTGTACAGTACTCCTGGGTTACAATCACAACTGAATAATATCTCTAGATTTGGAAGATTAGGCTCCACAACCAACACCTCATGCATTATGTTCCTTCACTCATGTGCCAACAACTTCAGACATATTGATTCATATGACACATTTACTCAATCTTGATTACAGAGGTGGGACATTATTGTTTCTTGGAGGGGTGTTTAAGATTAATGGCCTTAGTGCTGGTTGGGTTCGAGCTTTGAAGGAGCTTCCCAATTTCACAACTCCACCTTAGTTATGTGTTATTTAGGTGTAACAAACTTAAACAATAACCATAAACAATAATAATAACAACAACACCACACACACACACACACACACACACACACACATATAAAATTAATAATGTCTTTACGAAAAGACATGAATCTTAATAAAATGGTATTCACCAAAATATAAATAGCGGACCCTCAATTGTAACTCATCACTTATCATACCATTTTATCAATATCTATTTTATCAACTCATGGATTATTTGTATTTTAGAAAGTGGAAGTTCAAGAATTTACAGTAAACGGTATTTTACACTACAATTGTATCAGAGCTATACGGCCCTTGGCCATTATTTACACTTTGTGTAAATTTAGTTTTTAGGGTTCCCTAAAATATTGGACATTGTCCAAAAAAATAAAAAAGAAAAAAATAAAATGTAAAAAAAGAAAAAGAAAAAGAAAAAAGGAAAGAAAAAAAAAGTTAGAAAAGAAAAGATAAAAGTAAAACAAAAAAAAGGGTAAAAGTGAAACCACATGTGGTTTCTTAAAGTGGGTTTGGGTTTGAATATAAAAGTGCATAATAGCAACTATTAAGAAGCAAGTGAGATTTGAACTGAGGTGGGGAAGGTAACACTCATTCCTCCCAACCACCCAATCTAGTAGAATTTTACAAACTTAAAGGAAAAAAAAATCTAAAAGTACATAATAATTGCTACTAAGAAGCAAGTGAGTTTTGAACTTAGGTGGGGAAGGTAACAATCATTACTCCCAACCACCCAATCTACAAGAAGTATTTATCAACCTTCAAAAAAAATTATTATTATTATTACTTAATAATGTATTAAGTACAATTATTAAATTACAAGAGTAAAGAAAAACATGACAAAATTGAAGGAGACAAGAATTCAATCAAAAGGAAAACCAAACTATCATCAAAGAACAACAGAAGTCAGGAATTATGGAAAATTCTAAATCAAAATTGCAGTCCCAACTACAAGTAGCAATTCATAAAGTATTTGACATGACGAAGCTGGATATTTCTAAGGAATTAATGAGTAAAAAATATACCAATCATAATCTACAAAACCACAAAACCTTGAAATATGCAGTCGAGAATAATGAAGAAATAAAATGATTAAACAAAATCATCACAGACATAGATTACAAAATCACGCAAATTTAGACAAAATTAAGATGACAAGAAGCAGAGAATTTCCGCCTTTAGTGACAGATTGAGGAACTCCAGCAAAAAGAGGAAGACTCAAAAAAGCGCACAAGTTGGAAATTACAAAAGTCTATAACACATTGACAAGTAATACTGAAGAAATATACCGATTAAAAAATCATAATAAATTATTATTTAGGAAGATCAAGAAGTTAAAGAGTACCAAGAAGGCAGAAAACTCGAATGAAGACATCAAAGAAAAAATCCTAGAAAAATAAGAATAAAATCAATGCCTTCTAAATCTTAATCAAGAACTAGAGAAAGAAATCGAGATGTTAAAAAAGAACAAAAAGTCACAAAATGAAAGGTTCGAGAAGATTCAAAGTAAAAGCTATCTACTGGAGAACAAAATAGCACAAATCCAAAGAGAAGCATCCACACTCTCTGAAAAACAAAGTCAGGTCGAGGAAGTGAAGGCAGTCCTCGTCACAATTAAAAAGGAAGAAAAACAAACCACACATACACCTTACAGACATCCCAATTAAAATCGTCATTTTAACCAATGACAGGGTCAAAATGATCATTCACAAAAGAGTTATATTGAAAAGCAAATAGCTTGACATACTAAGCAACAGTTGAGACAACCCGTTTCCCAAAACAATCTCAGAGGTTCAATCAAAATATATATGGGATGGACCACAGCAGAGACGATGCAATAATTCTCATGGGGTATTCGTAACTCGTATTGTCTTATCTCATCAAGCATCGTAAAGGATCTAGAGATGACAGTTCAAGCAAATCAAATGTTGTTGTCAATGAAGGTTTGAGGACAAAGCTTCCCTTAAGGGGAATGCAATGTAACAAACTTAAATAATAATCACAAACAATAATAAAATAATAATAATAACAATAAACATCAACATATATATATATAAAATTAATAATGTCTTTACGAAAAGACATGACTCTTAATGAAAGGGTATTCCGATAAAATATAAATAGTGGACCCTCAATTGTAACTTATCACTTATAATATCAATTTTATCAACTCATGGATTATTTGTATTTTAGAAGGTGGAAGTTGAGAGTTTATTGTAAACGGTATTTTATTGTTACATTAGGTGAATTTGGGTTAGTTATTTATCAAGGTAAACTTATAAAAGTTCTAAACATGTTTAAGTGTAACTATGCATACAATTCTTAAGCAACATAGAAAGTAAACAATGGCATCCACACACAACACACAAAGATTTACCCTAGGAGCCCCAAAGGGAAAGCCCAACTTAACTTAGATTCCACCACTCTCTTTGTTTTTTTTTTCATTATATTAATTCAACCATTTACAATAAAATATATAGGTATTCACCAACCTTCAAACCTTACTCCCCAAACCAAAATCAAATTACAATGGGTAAAAAACCATTGGCCAAAAATAACAAAAAAATGGGGCAAGAAAAACCCCCAAAAAATTTCCTCAAGGGATTTGCCCCCAAAACCCTCGCCAAAAGGTGGGTAGTCATGCAGGAAAAAATAACACAGACCCAAAATTCTCCCACTTGTTTTTTTTTCTACATACAAAGAGTATAATATTTTATCAATTCAACAATCCAGGGCACAAATTCCCATTACCCAAGAAAACTTCTTATTGCTCACGAATTTTGTCAATGAGCCTAAAACATTCTTTAAAGTGTCAACTTTCTGCTGCAACACCTTCTTGCTTTCAACCATGTCTCTTAGAAAGTGATACTTCACATCAATATGATTTGTTTTTAGTGATAAACAAGGTTCTTGGCTAGGAATAGTGCACTATGACCGTCATAATCTAACCTCATGTTGAGGCTTGAAAAATCGCAGGCAACAACAGCAAGGGATTCTCCCCAGTCAACGTTCCCAACTAGCCCGTGACTGTTTGGTGTAGGGAATCCGTTCGGTTTGCGGTCCAGCTACCGTAGGTCAAGTAACGAAAATAAAAGGCTTTACCGGTTGCGGCCCGGTCCATCGTATATATTTTTGTATTTTTAGTTTTAAGTATGATATGCAAGTGCCTATCTAAAATGCAGATTGATAGAGAATACAAGGAGCGATCACAATGTGATGCACAGGTTCTTAACTCTCGTCTTAAACTCTCTCGCATCTAAATCACACACAACAAGAAATTAAAACTAACTACCTAACCTATCCCCAGGGAGCAAAATTGTCATTCATTAGTGAGTAATGTATTTTGTGCATGCATTATAAAGAGAAATTACAGATAGCTGATATTTCTTCCAAAACACATGAACAATTAAAGATATTTAAACAACCAGATACCCAATTGCTTATGAACAACATTCATTACTCATGGTGGTAATTTTCATAAAATGAACCAGAAATCATTCAAATAAGAACATAGGTCCTAAGAGTTAGAACGATCTCACAGTTAATGGACAAAAGTTGAAAACGAAATAGTTCCTCTTCAACAAATCCATAGCATAACATTTGAACATCCCACCAAGATTTCTCCAATAGGCAAACTGTAATTATCTATTGCAAAAGGAAATAGTTCTTCTTACAATATGTCTTCACGAATCTAGCTGGGAAAAAGTCCCTTCTTTTATCTAACTCTCCTATACTTATACTACAAGCAAAACTCTTAGGCTGCCCCTCGGTGACCTTTGGGCTCCCCCAACCGTTTAATCTCACAATTTTGTCCTTTTGTGAGTGCTCATGATTCATACAAATGTTACATTTCAGATTTAAAAAACAATTTTATGAAAAGGGACCAGCTTGGTAACTGTCGAACTTTCCCAAGCCCGGGCCTCTGCTTCTATTGATTATGCTCAGTAATCCGTTGGTCCCTTGTTGGATCCTATAGAGCTTAAACTTGACTTTCTTCTTCTTTTCTCTGCTTCTGCTTCTTTGTTTGTATTTTAAACACATCTTACTTGCAGTAATCGTCATGTCATGAAAATAACAGATTTTAGACCATTTAGGGTTTACTAAAGTAACACGAACTGTATCAATACATGCATTCTGTAAAATGAATTCAAAACAATGTTAATGCATGAAAAGAAAAGATGATAATGCAAAGAAAATCCTGATACCTGGGCCTGGAATCCACTAAATCCACTAAAAAAAAAAGCCTGATAAAACAGGCTCCCTATCTCAAACCAGGCCGTATCTGGACCCATTCGACATCCTCCAAAGAAAACACCAAAAATGACCCAGTAACCGCCATAGAAAAATAGAGTGGAAGCACACAAGAAAGGCAGGAAAATACTAAGCATCAGGCGAAAACACAAACTCATCTCGGCAGGAAAAGAACTACGGATCGGATGATTAGTTCTTCAAGGAGCCGCAACAGCGAGAGATGGATAGACTATGGGCTCCGCGGCAAAATACCATGTCGGAAAAATAAAGCATTAAAAACTGTCGTCCATGCATCGAAGGCCGGAAGAACTAAGGACAATGCATCGGCAAATAGTTCATTGGAAAGCCGCAACGATGGAAAGCAATAAAACACAGAATCGAAAAGACTAGGAACTATCCCTCGGAACATTCGTCGTTTAGCTTCCGCAACGGCGGCTCTGTAGGGAACTACGGCTCCGATGTACTATACAAAATAGTTCAGACAGCGAAAACAAAAAACGCCGACAGTAAAATAAAACAAAAGATAAACACGCATCGACAAAAAAACACAACCTCACATCGGGTCATTCATTATTTGTTTTCCGAAACGGCGGGCCGCAATCACTCATCAATAGACTTCTGATAGCAATCAAGAACACCATTCAAATAGGAAAAAATAATCGAAAACACCAAGTGTTCGGAAAATCTCAAGGTTGTGCAGCGGTAAAAAAAGTTTGTCTCATTTCCAAAATAGCGGCGTCATAGAGATAAAAAAAACCCCGACTCAATTTTCAACCAACCTCTGACAGCGATAAAACCAAACCATCGAAAAGCAAAATGTTAAGTTCCACAGTCAAAAGCATTAGCAGTTTTATATCATTGAACCTTCGAAAGTGGTAAACAGGCGAACTCAAATCAAACTCAGGAAAAACCAAAATCGTAACAGAGGGAACACAGAGTTCAAGAATCTTAAACACTCCCAAGCAAGATAAAATTAAAGGAGGGTCCAATTTTTTTTTTTAAAATTTGGGAGAAAAGTTGCAGCTGCAACAATTGGTGACTACCTGGTGAACCTAGATCTCTGGACAATTTCTTCCTTAAGTAACAGACTGTTTAACAATAAAACCAACATGATGAATTCTTCTAGATGTATGGATTTCCCAAATGGAAAATATATGTACTTTTAATCATTGATGATAGTCCAATTTAGGAGAATGGAACCCATGATTTTAAAGTCAAGATAACTCCTTTGAGGCCAGGAATATGAGTTTCATTATTACCTCTGTCTTCGGGCAGCTTCCAGCTTGGACACCACAGGATTGTAACATATGGTAAACATAAATATTCATTTGTTCCTCATTCCCATGCCATTTTGCACTTTTTGTGCTTTTGGAATTTTTCTCCTTTTTTGAGTCGTCCTGCATGCCTTTCTTTCTGAATTTTTATTCAGGCTCCTCTATCCATAGTGTCCTTTTGTGTGAGAGATGTATTTAATTTTCAGCTCACGGACGGAGAAGAACTTTTGGCAATTTTGTACTCATATGATTCAGTACTTTATTTGGATACATATTGCTTTCTTAGGAGTTTTCGACTCTTATTTGCCTTTTGGCTTCAAATTCTTGGCATGGGATCATTTATATATAATATACTGTTTACCTTGCTTCCTTTCCGTGGGTCTTTTGCGGTCACTTCCTATGACATTTTTAGATGTGAAATGGATGGAGCCTTGAAATAGTATTCCAGACCTTTTGATCCTGAGTTATTTTACAGGGATTAAGTAGGACTTCATTGTGTTCATAGCCATTTAGGAAAAACTATTAAACTAGAAGAAATTCTTTCAGATAACATAATAATACACAGTCTTATAATCAAGGATTTAGTTAATCCAGAATTCTGATGCACTCCATGCAAACAAAAGTTTGCCTCTTTTATTGAAATCAATCAAAATCTAGACTAAAGCAAAACAAAAAATAAAATAAATCAAAACAACCAAATCAATTTATTTATGTACAAGATAATCAAGAAACATAAAAATCAAGTAAAATAAAATTTGAGAACTAAACCACTAAGTGGTTAGTCCTCTGCCCACCCCTGTAAATCTGACAATCTATAAGTTAAGGGGCTAGGCTTGACTACAAAATAAAAAGACCTAACCATTATGAAAAACTACATCTACTGGTCTTGAAAACACTATATCTGAAACTGAAACTACTATTTTACAATCAATCTCATCAGCTCGTGAAAACCGAAGGAGATCGGGTTGGGTGTCAGATATGTTGCTGGCTTCTTCTGATGCAAAGTTTCCTGGTTCAAGTTCAATTAGATAATTTCCCAATACAAAATTCACTGATTCCTTTTCTTCTTCCAACTTAGTGATAGTGCGTTTCGTGTAAGGTTCCCTTAAAATTTTGATCCGGTTTGGGTCCCCTTTATGAGGCAACCATAAATGTGACCAATCTGAAGCAAAATACCCACACTACTACATTTCGATCCAAAATCCGACCGCGTGTGGATTTCTTTTTTTAAACTTACCAAAAATCACAAGGATAATTTTTTTTTTGTAAATGTGGCCATAAGCGTCGCTTAAGCGACGACTAGTCTCATAAGCGTTGCTTAAGCGACGACGCCTTTAATTGGTCTGTGGATTTTTGGTTTTGAAGTGATGATGTGATTGAGGAAGAAGTGGGTGGTCGTAAGAGAAGTGTTGACAAATGTTAACATTGCTTAAACCATTTGATATTTTAGGTAACGACCAATAATCTACTTGTGGTCACAATTGGATATAGGGTGACATTCCATAACGTTGATCCCTTAGTTGCAAAAAATATTAATAATGATAATGGGATATGGAGGAGTAGATTGTGCTTAGGTTTTAGGGGTGAGAATTTGACAATTCTTGCACAGATTAATCTCATGAATGTAGTGATGTGAAAAGAAAGCCAACAAATATCCCACATAAAGGATCTTTTGGGTGATGGCCATTCTTGATAAACGGTCATTGTAAGCATCCCATGAAATCTATTGAGAAGTTGTTTGGCCTCTTTCTGAGTTAGGAATTGACATACTATGATGTCAACTCCTCATTGATACATGTTTCCTTTAAGGAGGAGGTAACAAGGACACCAATGATGAATGTCTTGATGGTCATCTTGAGAGAGATGTGGATCAAAGCTTAGTGTGTAAAGGTAGTTCAAGATAATGTCATAACGTGGGTTGTTCGATGCTATAACAAAAATATGCTTGTCAGGAGCAATACTATTGAGTGGTCATTGGATTACATGGGTAGGGAAGTCAGTGATGAAATCGACGAGGGACAAAGCTTTCTTATGTTTACATGTATAAAATTTAAGGTCAAATTCTTGGAGAAAGGATATCCAATGAGAAAATTTTCCTTTAATGAGCTAACATCCCAAGATACACTTCATGCGATTTGAATTGGTCATGATATTGATGTGGTGAAGAATGATATAGTAGTGGATATTATGTATTGAATGAGCCATGATCAATGCCATCTTCTTTTTATGCTTTTTATTTTTATTCTAGTCCTCCAATAATTTCTTGTGATAATAAAATACATGCTTGCAATCATCCTCCCTATATTAAATTAACAAATTAATAAAATTTGTAACTAAGCTTGTTTGACATAACTTGGTAATCCACCCAAAATAGTGAATATCTCGTTCATATGAGACATGTTAACACTCTATATAATGTAACACCCATAATATTTTTTTATGCTACTCCCACCATTACCATAATTTTTAGATACCATACCTCCACCTTGAGTTTCATCATATCATCGATAATGACATAAAAAGTAAAGTGATGTTTCATCTAAGTTAATGCCATGAAAGATAAAGTAATGTTTCAACTAAGCTACCCATCCTAGCGAGTTAAAACCATCAAAACTTAATCCACTTCAAAATTAAAACATAAATGAACTTAAATCCATCTTAATCATATCTTATCCCATAAACATCCCATTTTTTATAACAAAAGCAAATAATATATACAGATGAAGACACGAACACGAATCTCGTTCCTAAATAGCCCTCAAGCTTTATATGTTTATATAGTTGTCCATATAAATGGAAGAAAAATATCTAAATCTTGTCGAAACACAAACCACCCGACTCCTGCTATCTTATCCTTTTACACCTTATCCTCTCAGTGTCGCGGTACGAAGGTGTGTGTTTTTTGCAGTTTTAGAATTTTTGCAAGGTTTTAGGGCAGGTTTTTTTTGAGGTTTTTGTGAAGATGGCAGCTTCATGCTTTTCAATGGCGACTACCCAAGTGCTGCCTTCATTAGAAGCAACAACAGTAATAGCTTTAGGAGGAGGTTCAGCATGTATGAAGGCTCCTTGTTCAAGGCTTCCTATGATGGCCTTGCCAATGGATGCCCCTTGTCATTCAGGGATATCCCATGCCCGCCATGGGATTTCTTGTTTGACCCCTATTTTAGGCAGGAGGCGGGTCCTAAGAATTAGATCATTGGCACAGGATTCACTAGCGGTGGCAGAAGTGGTAGAGGAGGCACAGGATATTCCTTTGGTGCAAGCAGAAGAAGAAGTGGAGGAGCCCCCCCCTGCATCAGGAGTTTCAGAAGGAAAAGAATCGGAAGAGAAATTGGGGGGAATTCAAGCGGTTCAGGAGGAAGAATCAGATGTAGCAATTGGTACAGAGAGCAAAGCAGAGCAAGAGACAGTTGAAGACCAGGACTATACTCGTCTTCTTGAGGGCACTAAACTATATGTGGGTAATATCCCCTTTGACGTTGACAGTGAAGGGCTTGCCAAAATGTTCAACGAGAGTGGGGTTGTCAAGATGGTAGAGGTATTATCTAGTTACCTTTTCATTATTACAAATTTGGGTTTTGGAATGTATGTGCCTTTGTGTGTGTCTGTCAAGTGTTTTGATGCCGAATGTAGAGGACCAATCCATGGTACAGTCTCCTTGTAACTTTTCACTCTAGATACTGATGACCTCAAACTGAGTCTAGATACAGTCTCCATTTTACCCCAACATCCCGCTGTCCCCCATGAATTTCCCTAAAATTTGGGGGGCGTCTGCACATATCCCCCATGTGCATTTCCCCACTCCAACACTCCCAGGTCCCAGAAACTTGGTGGAACATTGGAGAAAACAGAGCTGAATACAGTCACTTAGAAAAGCAGAGCAGGAAGCACCCGGTCTGATACCAAGTAGAAATCCAGGTTTAACCTAGATCATAAATGGCCCTCGATACAAGAAACAGATAATAGGATAGCAAGAATCTGAATCTATACACTGTTAAGTTATTGAAATACAGGAGATTGCCAGTATTTATAACAAATTGGGAGAAGCTCACAGTTCATAATTTCATGGGATGCCAACCAGGAAAATAAGGTGTGCCAACTTGGCAGATAAGGATACCAGCCTGGAAGATAAGTATTAGCCCATGTAAGCTTAACAGCTGTCTATGTACAGTAACAAGATCTGATTGTGTATCCAAGACCAGACTTCTAATTTTAATTTTGCAATTAAACTTTGATTATCATTTTGACAGCTGGAGAAAGGCATCCCAAACTTTCAACAAAGAAAATGTAGAACTTATAAACAAAATGTAAAAACAATAAATGGGAATTGAAAAGTTTTCATTAGTCATTTTAAAACATGTATTTAGCTGTACAAACAAAATATCCTGTTAGTTTGGTTTATCAGGTTGCACACAGTATAACACAAAATCAGACGTGCAAGGAACCATCTCCAAGTGCATATGCTACACATTGAGCTCTTTAGCCTCAAAAACTCCAATTCTACAACTGCTATGTCAAATCAAGTTTAATGTCACATTTCTGATCACTTAGTAATGGCAATTCTTGCCAATGCCAAATGCCAAAAAGTTGAACATCTCATATAAGAAGAACTAATTACATCAAACTGTAGTATGTAATGTCATGTGAAATGTATTTACTTCTCTGAGATCCTGTATAGGCATTTTCAGTGCTGCCTGATAGAAGTTGCAACCCATACATTTTTCAAGATGTCTAAAAGGTCATTTCAGAGGTTCTGTAGTTAACTCCAAAATTGACCACGTAACACAAAATAGACAGTTAAACAGTTCTAGAGGCTTGGACAACCTAATGTATCTATCAGCCTATCTATCTTCATGTTGTTTTTACATTACACTCTAAATGATAGCATTCTGAGCACCTGTCATGCTGTCCAAAATGTGAGGATACAGAATTGTAAAGATAAAAGAGACCTCCATATTTAACTGCATTGGTAGTTGAAAATGCTAGGCTGCATATGCAATCTTAATTCAAAGTAAGGCCAGGACTCTACATTTACAGTACTCATTTAAACCTGTTAAAGCTTCTGTATGGTTGAGAATCAGTATCATGTCATTTGTGTGAGGATGGCATAAGAAAGCAACCATTTTCAGTCAATTTCCACTATGGATTTTCATTTATAGACTGGATGAGTTTGAATCCAAATGAAGATACAAATACCACATTTACCTCCCTGTAGAATTTCATTTCCTGACTGCATTTCCATTCAAAGTAGTCATTTCTTTGGCAATCAGATTGATTCCATGTACCCAAAGATCTACATTTGTGGCACTTACAGCTTCAAAATGAACCTCTCTTCCCTTAACAGTGACAATTCTAAATATCGCTGGTTTATCTGCATCACCTTTGCAACGGTTTTTGCGGAATGTAACACTTGGTCCCACCCCTGCTTCTTTGCAAATAACATTTCTTCTACTAGATTTGCCCCATGTTAGCAATCTCGATTTAAGCATTCGAACCATCTTCATATGAGGAGCACCTTTACATTGCCTAGTGTGCTTGCAGAGTTGTTCACCAGCAAAAACCATATTCCGTGCAAGATGATCCAATATGACACCTTCAGCAACTCTTGACACGTTATTTCTCCTAGCAAGTGCCAAAGCCGTCTCACCTCTATGATTTACTAGACAACAGTCAGATCCTTTGAGAAGTAGGATTTTACAAGCATCTGCATGGCCCTCCCTTGCAGCAAGCATCAGAGGAGTGTAACCATCCTCATCAAGGGCATTTACTGCACAATCTCTTTTCAAAAGTTTCCCTAGTGCCTCTACATTGCCTCTCCGAGCTGCATAGTGGAGGGATTTAAACTCCTCTTCCTTCAATTTATTTGCTAGAACAGCTTCCAGCAGAACCCTCTCGATAACGTCTTTGCATCCATGGGCTGCTGAGAGGACTATGGCTGTTTCACCCTTTTTATTGGTCAAGCTCAAATCAGCTCCAGCAAAAACAAGAACTTTGAAAACCTCAATATGGCCCTCTATTGCAGCAATCATGGCAGCAGAATACCCATACCTATCCTGCTCATTCAGATATATGTCAGACTGCTGTAGAAGTTTCTGAAGAACTACTGTATCACCAAATCTGGCCACAAAATGAAGAGGAGAGAACACTTGGAGATCACTTGAATTTATTTTCTGTCCTGCCTTTAGTGTATCCCAAAGAATTTGATGGACAAAAGAAGCAAAACCACTTTCTTCTGCTATGCTTACTGCATTCTGTCCTTCCATATTTACAAGCCCAAGATCAGCCCCTGCAACCAGTAGCTCCATGAAACATTCTTGATGATTAGCCTTTGCACATAGCATCAATGCAGTTTCACCTGTTTCTATTCTTGCATTTAGATCACAATTCTGTTCTATGAACTGCTTTATAATAATATGACAACCCATTATAGCAACCATGTGAAGCGGGTGGAATTCATGTCCATTCTTTTTCCTTACACAAAACTCAGCATTCGCACCAGCATCTAAAAGTGCACCAACTGCCCCTGGGTTGCGGCAAAGAACTGCATGAAAAATAAGTGTTCTCCCTCGATGCTCACTATCAGGGCATGTGTATTCAAGAAACATCTTTAGAATTTCTCCGTTTGCTTCATAGTACTCAACAGCACACCATGCTTCATTATATGGCTCTGCTAGGCATGCCCCAACACGCAACTCTTCACCAAAGTCTGTATCCCATGATCAAGCTCCAAGGCTAACTTTATAATCTGTTTTAGCACCTGCCTGCTTTTTGCAATAAAAAATCTATTAGGTAGATGAAAGCAAGAGATGTTCAGGTTTGCATGAGGCATCTGATTACTTTGAATCAGGATCAGATAACAACACAACATTTTTTATTTCTGGAGAAAAAAGACATGCAATGTTATTAAGATTGTGAATCCTAAGATCTTGAAAATTCATAATATCTCAAGTTCTAAGATCTTGCTATCAAAATTCAACCCTGTAGTGACAAAGTAATCGCCTTCAGCAAATACTTGACAATGGGAGCTTGCCGGCTCACAATAGCAGCAATCAGGGGTGTGCAGTCCACATTTGCATGTAAAGCTGGCTTTGCAGAGCACAACAGTGCCCTATCCCATGAATTTACATCCACTCCATTCTGAAAACAGCCAACAACAATAGAATAGGATGTCAAATATCCAAAATCCAATAACATAATAAAAAGTATCTGATCACTGTAATGTTGTTTTGTTAGCCATGCATTTGTCTCAAATTTAGAACGTCTGTTTCCATTGCATAATGTGATTTGGTTAACTTCTGCATAAAACTTAAACCACACCGCATAATTACATAGAACAGTGAATGCCTCCCTATCTAGATAATGTTTGCTTTGTGAAGATGTAGGCATTTATAAAAGAGCCGAAAAATTCTTGAAAATTGAGCATGCCTTGATTAAAATAGAAACAATCTCCACAAAACCTTGGCAGCTGGCATACACCAATGCATGTGCAGCTGCTTCATGCCTGATCATTTCTGAGCTGATTAATAATTCAGCAGCTTTGGCCTGGCCATAGCGACATGCTTCCAGTAGAGCATCCTCACAGGCTGGTTGAGATGCCCCTGCTTTCAGGAGGAGGCCTAATAATTGATGATGGCCTTCTCGGGCAGCAGCAGTTGTTGCATAACCTCGGAACAACTTCTGGTTGACATCTGCACCAGCTGACTACAAGAAAAGTCAAGTGTTGAGATCCATTGTTTTCAACTTCAAAGATTTCCACAATATTCTATGCTTATTTCAAATCCAATGCTAATATAATAGACTAAGACCTTCAAATATGTAAACTGTTTTACTTTTTAGTTTTTAACTTGAATCATTTCATTCCCTGAAATTTCTGTCTTGTAACTGGCACGATATATGTCCCTTTTTGAATATTACTGCCAG
>LPNX010807195.1:328295-379623 GCA_001517045.1 Pseudotsuga menziesii
AGAAATGTGGATAGGAGGAGGAAAGAAGAAAATGTACCTTCTGCTTCATCTTCTGCTGCAGATGTTAAGTTTGACATAATGCTGAAGACTATGGAGAAGTTGATGGATAAGTTAACCATGGATGCTAGGCCTTTCAATAGAGAGCAAGGGGATCCCCAGATCAGGAATCCAAACTTCAGAAGACCAAATCTCCCTGTTCCCCCTCAAAATAGACAAAGAGACCAGAGGAATCCAAGAAACCAAGAAGAACAGCCCATCCACCCACCTTTCCCTGAAAATTATGTTGGCGACGAAGAAGATCCACCGGAAAATGAGATCCACCTGTTCGGGGAACAAGATTCAGAGATATATCTCACTAAAGAAGAACATAATATGTTTGCACAGGAAGATGCAAATGAAGAATTCGAAAACGAATCATATCAGAGAGGTTATTTACATGCAATGGATGATGTTCAAAGGAAAATGAAGCTAAGGAACAGAGATGTTCCCATAAATAAAGGGAAGGAAAATCCAAATCAGTCTTCCTCTAGTTCCTTAAATGTAGAAAAAGGAAAAGAAACACAACAAGAGCCCTTTGTGAGTAGAGAAGTTCAGAATGATGTACAGAGGGATAAAGTAATAAAAAAGGCGACTCCGATTGAGGTAGAGAAGATTAGTGCTGGTTTTAACCTGCAAAACGAGCTGTCTAAACTGAAGATCTCTGTTCCATTTAACGAGTTGTTGAGAAATACTGAATACAGAGATACTATTTCAAAAATGGTCAAAGACCAAGGTGAAGGGCAGGCCGACATTTTAAATTTGAATGATGATAATCCTACCATATCATTTGGATCAAAAGCTGAGAATTTAGAAGGCGAAGAGGTGCCCCCTTTCTACTTAAGTCTGAAGGTGCTCGACAAAGTGGTCCACAATGCCATGTTGGATTCCGGGGCGTCACATAATCTGATGCCCAAAGGAGTGGTAGAAAGTTTAGGATTGGAGATAACAAGGCCCTATAAAGATCTGTACTCTTTTGATTCCAAGAAGGTAAAATTTACCACATATGGAATTCATATTGTTAGATCATACTTTGCATTCTAAGTTTCATGATAGGATTGTAGAGTGGCTCGAAAATTCTAACCTCAAGAAGTTTCCATTCAATGGTAAGGCTTTATTTTCTATATATACAAGTAAATTTTTAGTGGTAAGCACGATGCATCTAATTTTCTATTATTAATATATCATTTTATTTTACTAATTGAAAATGATGTTTTTCTTACAGGAATGAAAATGCTTCAATGGATTCATTGGCTATTTCACTTTACTTAATTTTCATTACAATTGATTTCTCTTGTACATAGTTAGGCTTATGTTTATATTAGTTTTTCTTCATTTTTACCATTTCTTGTTTTGTTTTGAATAAATGCAGTTATGAAGATGATGCCAATTTCAACCTCAATAGGTGACACTTTTTAATACATTCAGGATGTTTTCCTTACCTTTTACCCTCTTGCTTATAATTATATTTGTTTAAAATTTTCTTTTTAAGTCATATATCTTTTACTTTTTTGACTTGATTGGGAAAATGTTTATACATTCTTAGGATTATAAGCAAGAAATTTTAAGGAAAAAAAAGGATGTTGTTGCACATCAATACCAAAATCTTTTGGGTTGTAACTGCTTATGTAATTACGATTTAGTTTAAATTTGTTTGTTTTAGGTTTGTTTTCTTTTGCTTATTAATAAGAGGGCCTAACTTATTAAACATCTTGCTTATTCTTAACAAATCTTTATGTTGCAAATTATATTTAAAAAAAAGATAGACACATTTTTCATCTTGTAGAAACTAATTCTCTTGTTTCATTTCATTTGTGATATAGCTATTTCATTTTTCTTCATGTAAGATGTTAATTTATTCAGGGCTGAGTTTTTATTTTTGCTTTTTCATAAATCCATTTTAGATTCCTTGCTTTGAGTGGTTTTATTTTGCAAGTTGATAGGATTTTATTTTGAGTGGTTTGTTTGTTTTCCAAAAAGGGGTAAACTAATTTTAGCATATGGTGCTCAAAACCATGTATTTCTGTCAAGTATTTGATCGAAATCATTTTCTGTTAAAGGGACATCATTATAAAGACACTCTTCTTTTGTCAAGATTCTAACCGTAGCGAGATTAAGGCTTGGCTTTGAAAAATTTATTATGGATCATATTGATGGATTAATTGAGTTACTCGGCTATTATCTAGGATCTTTATCTTTCAAACTGATGCTATAATGTAGATGAGTTTCTTTTCAAAGGGATCATTTTCCCTAGATTGAGGTAAGTAAGGAATCGTAAGTTATATTTTAGAATTTTTACGCCATCCTTTGCTCTTTAGTGGGCCATTTGGATCTGCTTCCCCATCCACTAAGTAATATTTATTGAGATTAACAATAACCTTAATATTATTCATTGTACATAACATTAATAAAATATAAGAGATTAACTGAGGAACAGGAGGTCTCATCACGAGCCGACTCGTCATGATCGTAAGCTCTGTTGAAGTGACATTACCGCATCTAGTTACGAAGCCAGGGTGATGGCTCTTAATAATTGATTAGGAGAAAGGAGGTCTCATAATGAGCTGACCTTTTCATTTTTCGGCAGTTCTTGTGAATGATGCTGCCAGCATTTGGTTACCAGGCCAAGGTAGTAGTCTTCAGTTGATGTCTTTATTTATTATTTGTTTTGTTAAAAAAAATAAAAATATTTATCTATATCTAGTGGATGGGATAAAAGTATCTAAGTGAGGTTAAAAGGTTTATCCTATGGTATTGAGGTCATACCTACATACTACATGTTATTTGACTTGTTTTGGTTAAGAGAAACTGATTCCTTGGAAAATTTTCTTTCTGCATTTGTAGAATAATCATTTATCTTTATAAGATTTTGGATAATGGTAGGGATAGTTTGATTGATTTTGAAAGTTTTGGTTCAATCTTTACATATATAAGCCAATGGCAGGATTAAGTTATGTGATTGGGAAATTGACATTTGAAGAGGCCTTTATCATTATTTCTCTTATATTATTTAATATTTAGAATTATTTTGCAGAGATAACTGGTTCGCCCAGCATGCCGCCATTTATTGGCACCCCAACCATTCTCCTTGATTTTTTGTAAAATAAAAGGGTCCCCTCTTGTATATTTTTGTTAAATATGAATCTTTTTGGTTTGCTTTTAGTTTTATCTTGCTTGATTGGTAGTTGATTTCATATATTCATCCTTGATTTTCACTCTTTGCGTTGCCTTGCTCTTTGGCTTGGCATTTATACCATAAGGACTTGGTAATTATGATGTTTTCTGCTGAGTGAATCTTCTAGCTTCTTGGATCCTTAATAACTTTTTATTAGTCTTGTTTGAGCTTGATTTATTTACTTCTATGCTTGGATTTGCTTTATATGGATTGATTTCATGTTCCGAAGATTTGGCGAAATTTTTCCTTAACTCCATTAGTGAGTAAGCAATACACCAATTGGCATTAACCTTTTCTTTTAAGATCTTCACATTATTATTGAAAGTCTATTATTAACATATATTTTGCCATTTGGGGTCAAAGAAAGTATTAACAAGGATTTACTTTGAATTCATCAATTGTCATTTGTGTAAATTCATTAATAATCTTTAACTCTTGATTTAAAAAAAATAAATTAAACTCCTTGATTAATTCTTTTGGAAATGATATTTAAATATCATGTGATTTGTATCTTCATTCTAAATTATTAACATAAATTCATTTATGTTCATTTCAATAAATTTGAATAAAGGTTATCTTTTATAAATATTGTGGAGAGGCATAATGAGTCACACCTAAATCCAAGAAAGCTTCAAATTATATTTCAATATTTTATTGATTTCAAGAGATTAATTGGTCCATGTACCTTCTTTAAAAAGAGGATCATCCAAAATGATTTACCCTCACATATTAAATAATCCAGGAATATTCTTGACTTATATAATATGATGTGATTCAAAATAAGGTTTTGTTGACATAAAGATTGGCATGAAAGTATAAAACCATGGATAAGTAGATATTTGATATCTGTTGTAATCTCACAGATCACATAAGGTTACCAATAATACACAGTAAAATATACATATAAAACAGAGACAAGAGATAAGAACAAACTGAGGAATTAACAGATTATATTACATGAATGAGTCCATACAACACAGAGAACTGAACTGAGTTCTCATCTGGCTCAACAACCTAATATATATGATTACAAAACAGTTACAAAATAACTACTTGTCGGTTCGGTGAATCGACGCGACCTTAGGTGGCCGACCTAATCTCTAGTTTAGTTGGCCGATCGACTTAGTCGGCTGATAGACTAAGTCGGCTGATCGACTAAGTCAGCCATTGTTCAAGTCGACTTATCGACTTGCTCCTTCTACATCTCCCCCATGAACAAAATGTTTCTTCGTCTCGAAGAAACAGGGAGGTACAAAAATTTCGTTGGTCTTAATAGTTACTGTGTTTTTCCTTGTCTTCATGGGCTGTGAAGTCTGATGGTCGGTCGCTTTTGTACACAGACTTCGACAATGGATGGTGCTATTACTGTGAGGTTATGTTGAAAATATGACCAACTTTGCAAAATCTTCTGGATTTCGATGGTAAGTGTGGTCATGCTCGATAGGATCGACATCTTTTCTGATATGGAGACTTCTGATATCCTCTCCATGTCAGGACCCATAAATTTGCCCTTCTCTTCTGCAGTATCTATAAGTCGTTTCATCCATGGACAGATGATGTTGACCTTTTCTAAATTGGGGATAGCTTGCTGCACCCACTGATGTGCTTCCCTCTCTAGTCTCTACAGTTTGGTTGTTTCAAGCATTATTTGTTCTTCTATTGTGGTCCTTAGTGCTTCCTTAGTTGTTTTTCGGCTTTCCAATGCCTGGATCCCTTGTCGGGTCTGCCGAGATTGCTGATAGACATGCATGTAGTAAGCAGACCAGTCTCTCAGTATTTCTTCAGTTATGACAGACTCCTCCATGTGATCTTGCAACACTTTGTAAGCTTCTGTGAAGGTGGTGTGCTGTGCCATTAGGAGTCTGGCAGTTTCCTCTTTTTGTTCCTCCTTTATTTCCTGAATGTGAGCTTAGAGTGCCGACACCATGCTCTCAAATAGAAGATAATCCCTTTCGAGCGGTTTGTCTGTGTTGACCTCAACAGGGCCTGATAGGACGGAATGGGCCAGGTTTCGGCATTTGGTAAGGAACTCGATCTGTTCTACGTTCTTGTCATCAAGTTCCTTATTTATTTGCTCACTCCTCATCTTTGCTTCACCTGCTAGGGTCTTGAGGAGTTGTCCTAGCTCTGTGTTGGCCAGGGAGCTTGCATCCTTCAATCTGATTTGGACCTTTGATGGCTGTCCATGATGCTCCTTCTTCTGTTTTTCCGTCCTCTTCTTATGCTTTTCTTTTTCTGCTTGTGTCAGCACCTATGTACCTACAACAGTCGAGTCGAGATCTTTGGTTTGTGGGATAGTGGTTGATGGTTTCTCTGGTTGGGGAGGTGGTATGACTACCACTTTTGGTTGTTTGGATGCAACTGGTTGTGGAGGGCCTTGCTCCGAGTTAGGGGGTGGTGGTGGTGGTGGTGGTGGTGGAGATGGTGGTGGTGGTGATGGAGTTGGTGAACAGTTGGGGGTGATTGGTTTGGGGCAAGTGTGGGTGAGTGGTGGATTGTCGGGTTGGGGAGGTGAGTCTAAGTTGGGGAACATTTGGTTAATTTATCGGGCTATGTCCTCCTCATTTTATTCTCCTCCAGTCGGGGCAGTGGATGGTGGGTCGGCTTGAGGTACGGTTGGTGTGATAGTCGAGGTCCGACGTGTCGGGATTTCTCTCGAAAGTCGACGTGATGGTTGCAATGGTTCTGGACTGGGCTTCATGTCCTGGTTGGTATCCACCGACCGTGAAGAGAGGTGCTTTTGTAGATGTCTTCTGGGACGACGTAAATAACTCAGGTAGTTTCTCAATGAATGGATGCAAATCTCTGTCTTTGTTGAATTTTTCCTTCACCTCTTCTGACATCACACTTTT
Organism: Pseudotsuga menziesii; assembly: GCA_001517045.1. NCBI lineage: Eukaryota > Viridiplantae > Streptophyta > Pinopsida > Pinales > Pinaceae > Pseudotsuga > Pseudotsuga menziesii. The sequence continues at coordinate 334,359 of LPNX010807195.1, forward strand.
GCATAAGTTGAGGGGGCTTACTGATTGCGGTGCCGGTACTTGTTCCTTGGTTATTTTCGTCGGTGATGGGGGTGGAGGCGTAGACACCAGATCGACAACGTGTTTAGGTGTTGTCGTAGTCTTAGCTTTCTTTGGTCGACCCGCTTGTGCTCCTGCCTCGACGAATCTTTGGAACTGGGTTTCGACTGACACCTTGTTTTCTATGGAATCCTCTATGATGTCGAGGGCCGTGGCTGCCAGTTCCTCCTCATATTCTGATGAGTCTGCAAGGATAAGCTTGTGCTTACCTTTACCTTGTTGTTGTTGTTGTTGTGTCTTGAGCTTCTTCCTGGCCGCTACTATCTCCTTTGACAATTTTCTAATGATGCCTTTTGTGACATCATACTTAGGGTTTTCTGGCTCTGTCTCCCCTCTCGGCTCCTGGGTCGGGATGACACCTTCTGCAGCTGAAGTAATTACCCGTTGCTTTGGCTGTGGCTCTACTGTCTGGGTTTCTACCTTTTTTGCGGTCGACGGTTTGATGGTTATTTGAAGTTGGCCGGTATGTTCGATCGGTGTCTCCTCCGACACAAAGGTGCTGATATAGAGGTTGAGCTCATAGTATTCCTCTTTTTCCTGGTCTGTGAGTGGCTCCTTGATCGAGAAGTCAATCTGCTTTGCTGCTACTGGTACTGGTATTTTGGTTTTGGCTTGTTGAGATAGTTCTCGAAAGATCTGGTCAACTGATGGATAGTAGTCGAGAGCTTTGGCATTTGAGTTGTCGCCCTGCATGTACCACACTGAGGTATGGTTGAGCTCTAGCTGGATGTGGGAGTTCATTGGTATATTTATTCGGATGTTTTGAGGCACCCTCCATCTAGACGTGTGGACTTTGAGCTGTTGAAGCCAGTTCTCCAATAGTACTTTCTTGTGCTCAAGCTCCTGCAAGGTTCCTTGCTGGGAGAATGGCTTAAATCTTCACATGTGGAACCTCGACGGTTCCTGAAAGATGAGACTCCCCTCTGGGCAGATATGGTACATGTCTATCCATAAGATTAGGGAGGGGAAGTTGATGATTCCCCCCGTTTCTTGGCATCTTTCGCAGATGGTCTTGACCATGTCGGCGACATATTCAGCCCATCTGTATGTCCTTCCATCTGTCATAATGGTGTCGACAGCTTCTAACATGTCTAACTTGAGGTTGCTGCCTCGACCTGCCAGGGTGAGTGTTATTGCTATTATTTTGGCCACAATTTGTGGCGTTCGGGTTGTGATTTGGCTAATCATCAACCCCTTCGAGTTCTTTCTAGAAGTCGACTGAGTTAGCTCTTCGACCAGACCTTCTTTAATACCGAATGGTACTGGGTTTCTTTCGTTTGAGAGATTAGTCAGCTTGGAGATGACTTCTCTAGAGATGTCGACCAGTTGGTTGAAGTAGAACTGGCCATTGTGGTACCGACTGATGATGAATTTTACAATAGTTTCCTTCGTGCCACCAAAGCTGGCCATGAGTGGTGCATTGACATAGCTGAATATAGTGCTGTGTTTGATTTTCTCTGTGGCTTGAGTGGCCTTTTTGTTGACATAAGCCCATTCTTGCATCTCGGCCCATAGTTTTTGCCATGAGCCTTCCTACACCTTGGCATTTTTAATGTTTTTCAGCCTGCGGACTAAAGGTGTATCTGCAGCTTGTAGTTCCTTGGCTTTGGTTGAGGCTCTAGTTTGTTTGGGGGCCATTGTGTCGGTTTGGTGGTTGATTTCACTAAGGGGTTCTCGGTTTTTAGTTGACTATATGTTCTGATGCTCTCTCTGTATGGATTGCGGTGAATGATCCTTTGACAATTCAGTATTTATAGGCGATGCTGTGGATGTGTGTGTCGATGGGTGTATTAATGGTGGACGTGATGTTCCAACTGGAATACTTGAGTGTGCGTTAATGGAAAATTTCTTTCAGCGCTCGATGTCATGAATGCGCGATGGGACTATCGAGGTCGTCGGTCGATGTTGGTTATGAGAATGGTCAATGGGAGTGGTCGGTCGATGAAAATGGTCGATGGTGTTATGTCGATGGGCATGATGTCAGTTGTCAAAGTGGTAATTTCCTGTCATAATTTTCTGTATGTATGGTATTTTTTTAGCTTTTGAATTTTTTTTAGTTTTTATGGATTTTGGTTGACGGTTATGGTCGTTATATGATTTTTTTTTATAGTTTCTATAGTGTTTTAGTTGGGCTCCATTAACGAGCTTCCGAAATACTATGCCCTATAACGTCCTTAGTCGGACTGATTCGTTGGTATGTATCTCTTTGACAACGTAAGGTCCCATTCATTATGTGTGGAGCTTTTTAGGTTTACCTTTTACTCGACTATTGTATAGTAAAGTAAGGTCTCCGACCGACAAGTTTTTGTTCTTGATGTTTCGGTCGTGCCATGAAAGTTTGTTGTTGTTTCTAGATTTCTTGATGTTGTATTGCCATTAGTTGGTGCTCTTCAAGTTTGCTTAGTTGCAATAGTCGGTCCTTTATTCCTTGTTCGACATTGACATGTAGTATTTCTGCAATGACAGGTGTCTGTTGTCGGAAGTGTAGTGGAACTACTGCTTCTTGTCCATAGACTAGTCGAAAAGGAGTTTGGTCGGTCGATCATTTATATGCTGTTCTATATGCCCATAATACTGCAGGTATTTTCTCATCCCAGTCATCCTTATTAGCATTACATATTTTGGTTAGTCCTCTTGTTAAATGCTTCAATTGCTCCATTTGACTAAGGATGGTATGTTGTACTCCGACGATGGTCGATTTGGAACTGGTCGGTTAGGGTTTTGATAGTTCTGTTGATGAAGTGTGTTCCCTGGTCGCTAATCAGAGTTAGTGGACATCCAAATCTAGTGATGATATTCTCATAGATAAAATTAGCAGCTATCTCACTAGAACATGTGTCGACTGGTTCAGCTTCTGCCCATTTAGTGACATATTTGACTATAGTTATGATATACCTTGCACCTGTCCTTTTTTCTAGTATAGGAAATGGTCCTATGAAGTCTATGGCCCAGATTTTGAATGTCAAACTTGGGTTTACTGATATCAAAGGCATTTCTATGCTAGGCAGGGGTCGACCTAGTCGTTGACATCTGTCACATCGATTGACAAAATTTTTGCAATCTTTGTGGAGTGTCGACCACCATAATCCTGAATGTTGGATTTTCTTTGCAGTTGTGTCTGCCTGAAAATGTCCTCCTGTAGGTCCATAGTGTGCTTCATGCATAATGTTGTTTCGTTCATGTTTTAGTACACACCTTATGAGGATGTCATCTAATCCCATTTTGTATAAGAATCCATTGATAAGACTGTATGGTGCAGCCTTCATAGCTAGGATCTTCTTTTTCTTTGTACTCATTCCTTCTGGTGCATGTCCATCTTCCAAGAATTGGGCTATTTCTTCTAGTTCTACTGGGAAGGATTTTATCCGAAATAAATGTGCATTAGGTAAGTCATCGTTGACTCCTGTCGGTTCTTCTCCTATGTCGATTCGGGATAAATGGTCGGGACCGACATTTAACTTGCCTAGTCGAACAACAACTTTGAACTCGAATTCTTGGAAGAGAAGTAGCCATCGACAGATCCTTCCATGATGTAGTGGTTTATTGACGAGATACTTCAGGGCCTGATGGTTCGTATAAAATATAAATGGGTTAGCTAGGAGATAATGTCGATATTTTTGTAGTGCAAAGACCATTCCTAGTGCTTCTCTTTCTGTTGTCGAATAGTTTCTCTCAGCCTTGTTTAATTTTTTTCTACTGTAAACTATAGGATAATCCATTCCATCATCTCCTGATTGAGTTAATATTGCGGCTATTGCTAGGCCTGATGCATCAATATGAACATGGAATTTGATCGACCGGTTTGGAAACTTTAGGATTGGTGCTTTGACTAGTTTTATTTTTAATTTTTTGAATGATATGTGGCACTCCTCTGTCCAGTTAAAATCTTGATCTTCTCTTAATAGTTCTTCAAGAGGATATGTCATATCTAAATAATATCTTATGAATTTTTTGTAATAGCCTGTGTGACCAAGTAACACCCTGACTTGTTTTGGGTTTACTGGTGGTTTTAGGTCGAGGATAATTTTGATCTTTGTAAATTCAACCTTAATACCTTCCTTACAGACAATGTGCCCTAATAATATCCCTATGGGGGTCACAAATATGCATTTCTTGATGTTTAGGGAGAGTTGAATTTGTCGACATATTTCCAACATAAGTCTGAGCCATTTGCAATGATCCTTTAACATGGAGTATATTGTCCAATTATCAAAGTATACTGCCATGGTCTTATAGATATATTCTTGAAATGTTTTGACAACAATTCGAGAGAATATTGCAGGTGCATTTTTTAATCCAAAAGGCATAACTTTGTAAGCAAATGAACCAAATTCACACATAAAGGTTGTCTTCTTCTGGTCTTCTTTAGCTATTGGCACTTGGTTATAACCTGAGAATCCATTTCTAAATGAGTAGCATTCATGTCCGGCAACCTCATTCAAGATTTCATCTGCATAAGGAGTTGGAAATGGGTTTGTCAATGTTACTTTGTTTAGTTCTCCGAAGTCGACACAAATTCTTAGTTTGGTCGGATCATGTTTCTTAGGCTGTAAAACCATTGGAATTTCCCATTCTGATTGGGCAATAGGATAGATGATGCCTGATGCAAGCATGTTATCAATTTACTTTTTGACTATCTCTTTGTATTTGTGAGCTAGTTTATATGGCCTCTTCTTCACAGGTCAAACATCAGGTTTTGAATCAATCTTCATTCCTCCCATTTTGTGGACTAAGACTTTGAGGTCTTTATAATATCTAGCAAATACATCTTGGAACTCCTTTAATAAGTTCACTATCTCTGTGGTCTGCTCTTCACTCCAGTAGTCACCAATCTTTGCAATTTTTGGTCCATCATCATTTGAGATGTTGAATTCTTTAGTTTTGACTTTAGCATCTAGCCATTATGGTGCTTTGGCTTCATTGATCGATCGAATTCCTTCTTTGAACTATGAGAATGTGGTAGGGAAGTCGACTGCAGTCATTCTGTCGGTATCTTGTGTGTCAGTTGTTTCTACTTTCAGGATTGTACAAATAGGTTTGGTCGTTTCGACATGGTTGGATTTCCATCTAAAGCTTTTTCCTTTTGTGTTTTCGTTTTCTAATTGTAGTCTTGGCGACTGTGGCTTTAGCCTTGTTTGTATATTGTTACATTTCATTGTCTATCGGTTTGTTTTCGGTTGGCTGGATAAATTATTTAATCTATTTTGCTATTTCGACGAAGTTTTCATTTTGAGGTATAAAGTTGAAATCTTCAATGAAATTTTCCTTGAGTTCATGCCATAAGAAGGTTTCACCTCTAGCTTCTTCCATCTTATACCATTTGTTTGGTAAGTCGGCAAGGGTTGATGGGAATAGGTGTGGCCATGCTCGTTTATCCTTGTATCCAAGTCTTCTCCACTCTTTTTCACAGGTTTTAATATGATCTTCTGGGTTTTGTCCTTGAGTGAATACAGGTATCTGAGCTTGTTGGGTTAACTTATTTTTTCCAAACCTTTCGACAAAGTAAGTCGAAGCTGTTGTCCAGGTCTGCAGTCTTGTCTGATGGGTATCCTGCCATCTAGCAGCTTGTCTTGTAAAAGTTTCTACTAGGCTTTGAAGTCGGCCATGTTCACCAATATTTTTGGAAACTTGTTTTACATGCATTACTGGTGATTCCCTTTCCTTGTATCTTGGTATTTGTGTAGTATTGACATTGGTAGGTTGTAAGGTAGGGTATTCCCTAATTTTATTCTCAAATATTTTTGGGACAATGGACACTATGAAGCACTATTGGGTGGGATTTTTCTGTACCTTTTGTATAGTCGAGCACCCTCTTTCTTGTGTTTCGTAGTTCTTGATCTCCCAATAATATAATTCGGCGTATGAATTATAACCAACTGAGTCTTGGTTAGCTAAATGAAGTTCTCCATGGATATTTGGTTCTGTATAATCTGTATTGTTTTGAATCTGGTAGAGTTGTCGGACGTCGACTTCTTCATCGATAGGTTTAGTCCAAGATTCCCCTTGAGATGGATGAATGGGTACAATGACCTTTTGTCCATTTCCTTTTAATTTGATTCACTCCTTGTCCAAGGATATCGATGCTTCCATATTTCTACCCCAAGGTTGACCGACTAACGCTGGGAAGGAACTAGATCCTTCTTTAGGGTCAATGATTTCGAAGTCGACCTTGGTCGAGATTCCTTTTATAGTTGTGTCGACATTTTTCCAGACTCCAATAGGTTCAATTAGGCCCTGGTCGACTAATTTCAGGTATATGCCTGACTCATAGAGTCGAGGTCTACCCATTTGTTCCAAAGTGTCATGAGTCATGATGTTTACTTGTGATCCAAAGTCGAGCACTACTTGTCAGACGTGGTATCCTTCGATTTCCAGGTCGACAAGTGGGTTGGCATCTCCTTTGTCTTTTTGATTTAAGCTGCAGATGTTCTTTGTTTGTTTTTCAGAGTTGGTACATTTGATTTCATATAGCAAATCGATGAACTGAGATACTGAGTTATCTTTTTGTACGAGCTGGATTAATTTGTTTATTGTGTTATGTTGAGTGTCGTGAACGTGTTATTGTCGTGCAATTTCTTTGAAAACATTGGTTGCTTCCTTGTATGTTTGTTTCTCTTTTAGTGGATCGGGATAGACATTTTTCTCTTTTATTTTGCTGATTCGTGGGTTATTACTGCTTGTTTTTGTTCCTTGTCGGGTTACAATATGCAAATTTTTTGTGTTTATTACATCATTTTTTGCACACAGGACAAGATATTAACATTTTTCTTTGTATTTATTTTTTCCAACATGGTAGGGAAATCCTCTAGTGAGTGATCCCCTACTCCACAGTGAGTACAAAATTTGAGGTCAGTTCTGTCTTTATATGGACAGTCTGCATACCGATGTCCCTCTTTATAACATGTAAAGTACTGGATGGGTCAACGCGGTCGGTTGTCGTGATTCCCAGGGAATTGACCTCTTCCTTCGTAGCCTGCACGTCGATTGTCGTACCAGCACTTGTATCGTCGACATTCACATCTCTGAGCGTTCTAATCGTGTGCTAAATTGTTTTGCTCGTTAGTTTGCGCAACTGCGTTGGTTTGGTAGACTGCATGATAATTTTTTTGGTTCTTCAGGTTCAAATGGTAGTCGACCGTATTATGATTTTTGGTTTTGCAGATTGCACAACAGGATGCTTTGTTGTTCTTCATGTTGAATGGGCAGTCTTTTGTCGCGTGTTCCTAGAAGATGTCGCAAAAATATTTCATCTACGCAAATCGAACGTCCTGTCGGCTGTATTCCTGTCGACAGTTGTCTTTGGAGTGTTCGGCCATCGAGCATTTGGTGCACCAGATCTCTTGATTCTTGAGGTTTAACTCCTTTAAAGACTTCTGTACACTCTCGAGCTGTGTGGTCTGTGGGGTAAGCGGGTATGTCTTCGTCCATCTCCACTTGAAGAGATTTTGTTAGTGCATCTTCGTAAGTTTTGAATGTTTCCATACTGATGTGTCGATGCACTTTCTGAGATAACCCTGCAAGAAACCACTGGATTAGTAACTGTTCATCTATAACATAGTCCAGCTGGCTCAGAAGGTCTTTCCAACGATTATCATAGTTGCGGACAGTTTTCCCTGGCTTCTGTGATGTTGTTTTTAGTTTTTTCTCTGCCAGGTGTTTGGAATTTGGATTTTTGAAAATTGATAGAAATTGCGCCTTGATCTCGGATTTGGTTGCTCTAGGTTGTCTTTCTGAAAAGGTCATATACCATGTCAATGCCTTTTCCCTCAAGGCATCGACGAACTGTGCCATTTGTCTATCTTTGTCTGTAACTTGGTTGGCCTCCTAATTCGACTCGCAGACGAACCAGTGTCGTCTGGGGTCCTCATCCCCCTCATATAGAGGAATGTGAGATAATTCGTGACCCATGTCGAAATCACTATCACTGCTCTCAGGAGGTGGCAGCGGTGGAGGTGGGGGTGGGGGTGAGGGTGGTGGGGTTATTGGTTTATTCGTCTCTGTGGGACTATGGTCGACGGAACTTCCGTTCCCGTCGGTTGTCGATCGTTCGTCAACTAGCAGTCGGTTGATGTCGACTTCTGCTGTCGATGGTCCACTGCAACTATTTGTCCGCAGTTCTGAGTGTTCTGTGTCTTCTGAAGCTGTATTTGGCGGGGGGGGTGCTCCTTCATGTGTCGGTAAGAGTAAGTGGATACTTCGGTTGGAGGGTATCGCTTGAAAGGTAACCCAATTCCCTTCCTCTGGTTGACGTATAATGAGGTGTCATCCAGTGTATGTTTCGTCGTCGAGCCGACTCCATATACTAAAGTCACCAACTCGTAGTCAGAGGTCCTCTTCGACAATAGTCTGTATCCGAGTACGCGGATTCAACAGAGAGAGGGTTGTTCCGTCATGGGGAGCTCTTAATTGTAGAGCTTTTGGCTACTCTATCCACAGTTCTTCCTCTGTAGGGGATGCCTCTTGTTCCATGCCTTCTTTATGTCGGTCATGACCTGACTCTAGTGGATTCTCTTCCTGGTTGGTCGCCCTATGACTCCTTTCTCTATGCATCTCTAAGGCTCTTTCTCTTCTTGCTTCCCTCCTCTATTATCTCTCTTCCCTCTCTATTTTCTAAGTGTCTGACATACCTTCATGTGATACTATTCTCTTGAGTTCCATTTTGGTCGACTTCTCATTACTGGTGAATGGTATCTATTTCTAGTCGACTAGAATCCACTCTACTCTATCTCGACATATGACCAGCTACCCCCCCATAGCCTACCCGACGCTTTTAGAAAGCTTGGATAGTTCGGTCTATTTGCTTAGGAAGTATTCCCACTCCCTTTCTGCAATAAATTTTTCCCACTTCCTTTGCTTCTCCGCCCAGTTAGAGTTTGATGGCAGTTCGTGAAGTGATGGATGAGGTTCGACAATATGTCCTGCTCCCTTCTCGATCAGGAATTTGAACAGCAAGGTCGGAAAGGAACACAAAAATTGCTCGGTGTGATCTGTGTAAAATTTCTCCTTGACTGTTTCAATCGAAGTTTTGTCTTCAATTGCTTGCTCCTCACAGAAGTCTTCGACGATTTTCTTGAACCACTCCGACAAGTTTATTCTACCTCCTTGGATCAGTTTTTCCTGCAACTGTTGTTCTTTAGTCCCTTCCGGCTTTCTCATCCAGGAGTTTCTTCAGAAGTTGGGGCACTGATTCTACAAACTTTTCATGTGTTTCGGTGAAGAATCTTTCTTTTGCTTGTGCGATTGTTAATTTGTTCCTTCGTGCGTAATTCTACAAATAATTTGCAACTTTACGTTCCCACCAGTTCTTAATCTCCTGCTCTGGTATCATCTGTTTGCATGCATTTCAGACATGTACTACCGAAAACGGAACCAATGCTGTAATCTCACAGATCACATAAGGTTACCAATAATACACACTAAAATATACATATAAAACAGAGACAAGAGATAAGAATAAACTGGTGAATTAACAGATTATATTACATGAATGAGTCCATACAACACAAAGAACTGAACTGAGTTCTCATCTAGCTCAACAGCCTAATATATATGATTACAAAACAGTTACAAAATAACTACCTATCGGTTTGGTGAACCGACACGACCTTAGGTGGCTGACCTAATCTCTAGTTTAGTCGGCCGATTGACTTAGTCGGCTGATCGACTAAGTCGGCTATCGTTCAATTCGACTTATCGACTTGCTCCTTCTACAATATCATTAAAATATGAAAATTTGTTCACATTTCCCCATTTTGTGCAAAATAACTTAACTGTAAATTATCATTTTAAGGGGAAAATCGATTGCCAAACAGATTGCATTGTTAGCGCAATTACTTTTCAAGATATTATGCTTATTAGGCGTCAGTTTCAATTAAAGATAAAATATGATAGTTGAGAATGGGAAATGGATTATACACTCGATTCCTTCCTTTATTCGTAGAGTTGGACTTTACTATGCCAAATAACATTGTTAGCATTTATTGTGTGAATGGCGGTCAAATTAAACAACCAAAGATAAATCTCAGCACTTGAAAACTTAGTAATTTCTTTTATCACGGAGATGGAAGGTTAGCGCTATTCATTAGATCCTATTGAAGCATTTGAGCTGTTCAGTGCACTAAAAATATCGGGCTCAGTTAGTTGCACAATTATGTATAGAATAAACAACTTGATAACGATCTACGGGGTTATCAAAGAGGAAGATAATTGATCTCATCTTGCCATTATGATATGCCACGACACCCATGAAGTTCGATTGAAAACTTGCCACGGTTATCCTACATTTTGTCAAACCATTTATCTAACCAAATTTCAAACTCAATACAATAATGTTTAGCTTGAATTTGTAATTGTAGTCAGCATCCAACAGGTTTTCTTGGTGGTTACATGAAAAAAAGGAAAAGCTGGAACGTTAACAGATAGCTGCCAGGAAAAGCGTAACATATAATTACCAACTCGTGGAGGAGAAACTCACAATTTGATCACATTCGGCAGTGAATTCTTGGTGTAATTATTTCATTCAGATTGCTCGACAGTATGAATATTAAAAGGAGATCTTTCTGTTTGTTTTGTTATTTATTCAATCTTTTTATCTCTTATCATTATTCTTATTACTTTTTTATTTTGCAGGATGTAATCAATGGTGGAAGCCGCAAAAAGGAATATCATTAAAATGGATAAAAGGGACCAGAAGTTGCGGTCAGCATAATTTACTTATGTGAGGACATTCACCAGGGATATGATGCAATTGTATTGTTTGAAAGATGTCCCATGAAGGAGAGAAATGGAAGAGCGTCAGATTCCCGTCATTTTTTAGGTGATAGTTTTTGTCAGCAAACTACGGGCAAATAAAAGTGAGAATCAAAATTCCGAAACATGGGGTTTTGGAAGAACAAACCCATTTACCAGATTCGTGAGGAATTTACTGAAAATGGCAAACCATTTGGGAGATTTTCCTAGTTCTTTGAACACGTTTTTTTAAGTTGCGGCCAGCTAGGAGAGTCAGTTCACCTTTCAGTTTCCTGTTTGTTTTTATTTTTCCTATTTAAACACTAGCAGGGGGATACACATGGGGGAGGGGTTAGTGCTCATCAGAGCTAGAGAAGTTTCATTCTTTAAAGTTCTCAATTTTTCTATGTTCAATGGTTTTTGTAAACCAGAGAACAAGAAACGCTGTTGCCAGTGGCGGTTCTATTTCTGAGACATTTGGGAGAATTCATATTATACATTATTATACTTATATTCTATTGTGTTGGTGTTCTTGGAACTTCTTCTGAGGATTACTGAGTGTTGCAGGATATTAAAGACCCTAGCTAAGTCTTTAAAACATCTGTACTGTGTTACTGATTAGTCTCTTTTGTTATCTTTACTTTCATATATATAGATCTTGCTATTATATGTGAAATATTTTTAATGGACTTCGAATGATTATGCTTGCCTGAAATATAAATGGTTTATTGTCATGTTGAGATGAATGCAATTCTTCATAATTTCAATTGTTCATAAATCTATTTTTGATAAATTTCTAGCTTTCAGGTTGACCTTGTTTCATTTACAAGTTAGTATATGATTATATTCATATGTTTCAGGATTGTGTATCTATTTAATATCATTGATATTAGGTTTTAATTTCTGTTTCAATTATTGTACAATAGAGTGTCATCTTATTGTAGGATAATTGAGATTTACTTCTGTTATTGGAGACTTTTCTACCAATCCAGAATTGTTGATCATATTTATGCTTTAAAACCTTTTATCAAATTAATAACTCATGCTCTTAGCCGAGATAGGTAGTCGGCATCTAGATTATCATAGGGCAGAATTAGGAGCTACTATTTTATGCATTTAGCTTAAGATAATCTTTAGTATTAGTTAGTAATTAGGTTAAATTTTTCTGATTTGTTAGAAGTTTGGTTTGAGTAAAATTGGCACACACCCACCTTAGAGAGACTCTCTATTCTGAGAGCACATCATACAGGAAACACGGCCTTGATCCTGTGAAGGATAGTTACTTTAAACACATACAAGATTGCATTAAGTCGAGTGTGTGGGCTGTCTTTCTGTAAGTTGTCCTAGGATAGTTTTTCCAGCCAATAGATCCTTTATGTCAAACTTGGAGCATAGTTGTGATTTCACCTCCTTGATAACCTTTATGGTGTTTCCAACCAACAACATGTCACTGACATACAACACTACATAAACAAAATATTTTCCAACTTGTTTGCAATTGACACAATGATCAAATTTTTTTCTCACAAATCCTAATCCTAATCCCAATCCCAATATGTATGTGTTGAACTTCTAGTACCACATCCTTGGATACTAGTTTAAACCATAAAGGGAATTCTTTAGCTTGCAAACCAACTCCTTCTTGCCCTTTACCTTAAAACATTCAAGTTGCTTCATGTATATTTCTTCTTCCAAGTCCCCATGTAGGATTGTTTTTTTTACATCCATTTGTTCTACCCCTAGGTCAAATGTTGTAGGAAGAGACAACAAGAATCTAATGGAAGTCAATTTTGCAACAAGGTAAAATAGCTCACCAAAGTCATTTCCCTGTACCTAAGAATAACCTTTTTCTACTAGTCAATACTTGCATTCAATTTATTTTTGAACACTCATTTTCTACCAATAGGTTTCCTTCCATAAGGGAATTCAACTAAATCTTAGGCCTCATTTTTCTCCAATGCCTCCATTTCTTCTCCGATGGCCTTCTTCCAGAGTCTACACTCTTTAGAATAAACTACCTTTTTAATAGATCTAGATTCATCATTAATAACAAATAAAACAAAACCAAAACAAAAACTGAGTGGATTGTACCTTTTAGATGGACTCCTTACACAATTACACCTCCTCAATGCTAGAGTTTGTGGTTCCACCTCATCATATGATTAAGATGGCTCTTCCTTCTATTTAGCTCAAAATCCATTTTCTCCGGTCCTTTTACTTTGGATTCATCTTCATTCTTGGAAGTGATCTCAACTTATCTAAAGGCCACATCTTGACTGTACATTGTTTTCCTTTTTACAAGATTCCACAGTTTGCAACATTTCAGTCCATATTTATCTCCACTAAAGATACATTTCTCTATTGTATTATCAAACTTCCTCCTTTTCTCCTAAGGAACATGCACACAATCATCACACCCAAAAACTCTGACATGTGCAAAAGAAGGATTCTTACCATACCATACCTCACGAGTAGTCTTCTCAACCAACATTGATGTGGGTGATTGATTCTCCAACCCAAATTATTGTGCTAGCCCCATACCACTAAGCATACTCCTCGACGTCTCCATCAACGACTTGTTCATCCTTTCTGCAAGCCCATTCTATTGGGGTGAATGTTGATTTGTATTTGTTTTGCATACCACATTGTTTGCATAATTGATCAAACTCTTTAACATAGGATTCATCTCCATTGCCAGTTTTCAAAACTTTTATTTTCCGTCATGTTTGGTTTTCCACAAGAGGCTTGAACTCCTTCAATTTACTAAAAACCTCATATTTCATTTTTAATAAATTTAGTCATGTATTCCTCAAAAAATCATTTATAAATGACACATAATATACACATCCTCTTACTGACAGGACCAAACACATCACTATGTATTAAATTCAAGATCTTCTTTGCACTAGATGCACCAGAAGGGAATTTCACTCGATTTTGCTTCCAATATAAACAATGCTCATAGAAATTAAAACCTAGTTTTCAATTAGACATACCTATTAGGATTATAATCCTCCCTTATCAAATTTGGTCAATTATGTCTAAATCAGGAGTCCTTTCAGTCTATTTTTAGTCACTAGCACCATTGGGTCCACTTAGCCTAATTGGGGCACATGTACCAGTTACTAAAGTGTGGGGAGAAATAATTGAGGCCAACTTCCATTGATTGCACTTGCATGCATCAGTTTAGGAGCCTCCTAGATCAATTCCTACAAATTAGGAGCCACTGGGAGTGCCGATACCAACTTCCATTAGTTGAGTTCAGTTGGTGACTAGTCAAGCTCAGTTAGGAGTTAGTTACATTCAGTTCTAGTCTATTACATTCAGTTCTACTCAGTTAGCGCTAGGTTTGCAAGGATGCATGTAGGTGAGGTGCATTTACTCACCTACCTCAGTTAGTTAGACTAGTTAACATTGAATTAGACACTTGATTTTGGGTTTTGAACTCCAATGAACTCCGATAATGATTTAGACAAGGTCAGTTAACCATTCAATCAAGTAGAGTCAAACCAATTCAAATTTCCTCACATGGATTTGAATTGCAGGAGGCTATTTAGCCATTGTGCTTCGTTGTAATTAATTATCTAATTACTTTTGATTAATGAAATAATTCACAGTTGCAAGCCATTTTTGCACTGTTTCATTCTTCAATTTCTGAGTAAAATTGAGTGATCTATATTGTGAGTTGTGTGTTGGTCCACATGTATATGTACTCAATTTAATATGGTATCAGAGCCTCGGCAAGAAAAGGCACTTCTCCTACTATAGATTCATACTTGGATCAAACATTTTTTTTGAGCAAAATTGCTCCTTCCGATACTGCACCAGAAGCGGAGAATTTACCACTCAATATCCCAAGTAAAGGAATTGTTGATCAAGCTTGCTTGATCAACTATGCTGGGTGTGAAGGAAATTCGAAAAGTGTAGGATGTCGACCTTACTTTGTCTGTTTGAATGTGGATTTACAGGTTTATTAGTCTCCTTCACTGCATTCGCTACAAGCAACTCAGGCTCCTTCACTGCATTCGCTAAAATAGTTCAGTCTCCTTCACTGCATTCTAAATGGCCCCTCCAATGGAGCTTCTCACTGCTTTCAACTATCACCAGTGGAAGGAGGACATGGAGATGTAGGTACGCTCCAAAATAATATTTAGAATCACAGTGGAGATAGAGGAAGTTCCAGTTCATTATGTTGACAAAGAAAAGTACTGGAATAGGCTTGATGAAGCATATGGATGCTTATGCCTCTCAATCTCTCGAGATATTCTCTTCCACATCAATGGATTGAAGACTCCCAAGAAGGTTTGGGATATGATTGCTTCCTTATTTGATAAATAGGATCATCTGAGGATCTATCAGCTAGAGAATGAGTTGATTTCTCTTCATCCAGCCAATTTCGAAACACTAAATGACTTCTTCACCAAATTCAAGCATCTAGTGTTCCAGTTGAAGCTGTACAAGGTTGAGAAGGAGGATGATCAAATCATATTTTCCATTCTCTCAAAACTTGGTGCAGACTACTCAGTATTTGTATTAACCTTTCATTCAGTGAAGCTCACTACTCCAAATTGGAGGATGCTTACTCTTAACTCCTTCATTGAATATCTCACCTAGGAGCATGACAAGTTGATCCAAATGGGGATCATTCGATATTCCAAAGATCATGCACTAGTTGCTGGAGGACCTAAGGTAGAAAATGGTAAAGGAAAGAAAAAGGATGAGTCTCTTGTGGAGAAATAGTAGTCAAATGAGACTTCAGGTTTGAAGAGAAGCAAGAAGAATGACAAAAGAAAGACCCTTTGTTCTTACTGTGGAAGGGGCTTTCATCCAGAAAGCTTCTATATGAGAAGAACAATTGATGAGATGTCTCTTCTTATGAAGAAACATAACATTATTGTACCTACTAACGCAGGGAAGGATGGCCATAGAGAAGAAACTAAAGAACATGAAGAGACATGCCATGCACTGAAGGCTAGATTTTCAACAACACATGCCTTCCTCATTGATTATGGAGCTTCCAATCATATGGTTGCATCCAAAGAATCATTCTCTTCCTTGCAGTCTTATTATGGTCCTAGTATTCAGATGGGAAATAACAATAAAATTCTAGCCAAAGGGAATGGTTCTATCAAGCTTGAACATGGAAAGTCCTTAGATGTGCTTTATGTGCCCTCCTTAGCTGCAAATCTGTTATCTGTATGCCATATGACTCATACTGGCTCTCCAAAGCGAGTGATATTTGGTCTTGACTCAATGGAGATCATAGATATCTCTACTGGGAACATCATAGCGAAGGGTGTTGCAAATCATGCCTCCAAGGCATATGAGTTCTCACACTTCATGCTATTTTCACAACCAATGGAATCTCAATAGCCACTTGAAAGGGAAGGTAAAAACATTCCATCTACTTCTTTTGTAGTTTCCACTAGTATTGTAGAACCAACTATATCAGTTTATGAGATTGATATTCAGGGTGATTCAGATCCAGATCCAGTCCCTACTCCCAAGCGGGAAGCTAGGAAGATGACTAGAAATCCACCTGGCACTCAGAAGACAAAGAACCTTGCGCTATGTCATGCAATCTTACCTCCTTCAGAGAGATGCAACAAACTCCCTATGAGATGATACATGGTAAGGGCTGATTAGTTACATTGTCTTCAGAAGAATAGAGTGGATCATAAAACTCTTCATCCAAAAAAGAAGCAAAGGTTACATTCCTCCTTCCTTCCATCATATTTTTGGGAGAAGATGGAGAAGTCTACATTATAGGCCCCAGGATACCTATGCACAAAACATCATGCATGATGCTTCACTACATCACATAGATGAAGGTTGCAACAACATATTTTCAAGTTTTTTAAACTTGAGTCCTTATTCTATCTGCTTAGTTAGAGGGGGGGATTTTTTCCCATGTGGTTTTCTCCCCAGCTCCTTTTGTTAAGAAGTTACTTTACTTATTGTAATGGGGGACCTATGGTCTTTGTTACCAGGGCCCAAAAATTGTCCAAGTTAGCATTTAGGGGTGCTGTTAGGATTATAATCCTCCCTTGTCCAATTCGGTCAATTATTTCTAAGGAGTCATTTCAGTCTATTTTTAGTCACTAGCACCATTGGGTCCACTTGGCCTAATTGAGGCACATGTACAAGTTACTAAAGTGTGGGAAGCACTAATTGATGCCAACTGCCACTGATTTCACTTACATGCATCAGTTTAGGAGCCCTAGATCAATCCCTACAAATTAGGAGCCACTGGGAGTGCCGATACCAACCCCCATTAGTTGAGTTCAGTTGGTGACCAGTCAAGCTCAGTTAAGAGTTAGTTACATTCAATTCTAGTCTGTTACATTTAGTTTTACTCAGTTAGTGCTAGGCTTGCATGTCTGCATGCAAGTGAGGTGCATTTAATCACCTACCTCAGTTAGTTAGACTAATTAACACTGAATTAGACACTTGAGTTTGGATTTTGAACTCTGATGAACTCCGATAATGATTTAGACAAGGTCAGTTAACCATTTAGTCAAGTAGAGTCAAACCAATTCAAATTTCCTCACATGGATTTGAATTGCATGAGGCTATTTAGCCAATGTACTTCATTGTAATTAATTATCTAATTGCTTTTGATTAATGAAAGCATTCACTGTTACAGGCCATTTTTGCACTGTTTCATTCTTCAATTTTTTAGTAAAATTGTGTGATATATCTTGTGAGTTGTGTGTTGGTCCAAAAATCTATGTGCTCAATTTAATAATAACTTCAACCATATCTTTACCTTGTAATGTTTGAAGACCCTTATCTCCAATATCTCTCAACCTTTGATGGCACAACATAATGTCTCCTCTAGAAACATCATTGTCCTTACTTTAATCACTTTTATCCTCATGAACAATAGAGTTGTTACACCCATTAGAGACGGTGCTTCCCAACAACTTGTACAAAGTTACACATTGAATACCATCGTCAAAACCACTACTCCTCAACCATTTTACATTTGTCTTTTTCAAATACAATGTTTACACTTGCATCACTCATTGTGCTAACACATATCAAGTTTCTAGCCAGATCTGGAACATGCAAAACACCAGGAAGGATTCTAATCCTTCCATCCTTCAACAATAACTTCACTTTTCTATGCCCTATGATTTTGGTTGGAGAATCATATCCCATGAGGGTATTCCCTCCATTATACCTTTCATACTTATAGAACTACTCCTTGTTAGGAGTCATATAAAATGAAATACCCAAGTCAATCAACCAAACACCAATTTATGATTGTGTACTTGTAGAAGGCAAGCATGCATCCCCTCCTTATTTTTAGGAGGACTTTCCTTCTAAGGTCAGAGTATACTCTAACCCTTTACTTATTTCAACACTTATTGATCTACATTTCTCCTTAATTCCCAACCTTTCCGCATTTCCAACATAATTTATTCAAAGATTCTCCCAGAGATTTAGAACTTAACCTAGATTTAGATCTCCCCCTTGTAGATCTATTTTTTGGTCTTTAGAATGACCTCTCACTGGTAAGGCATTAGTTCTGTTATTTTCTATATATTTTCTCCTCATTTTCTTTGATAATAGGGATGCAACTACATCCTCAAAATGCAATGTACATTGAGTAGTACTAACTATTGCTAAAACCAAATTATTCCAAGATTTTGGTAGAGAACATAACAAGGTAATACACTTCTCTTGTTCATCCATCTTAATATCAACTAAGGTTAGTTTACTTACCAAAGTATAGAATGCATTTAGATGCTCTATCACGGAGTCACCATCTTCCATCCAGAGAGGATACATTTTCTTTTGCAGAAACAATTTATTTACCAAGGACATCAATTAATATATATTCCCTAAATTTTCCCACAACTTCTTTGTAGTGTCATCTCCAGAGACATTCAATATTACCAAATATGGGAGATAAAGACTAATTGTACTCCTCACCTTTCTATCCAACTTATCCGAATCTTAGTTTGACATTGTAACATGTTTTGTACTTGGATCCATGACCACCCACTATTCATTATATACTAGAGGATCCTCCATCTTGAGCTTCCACAACTCATCTCAAAACTTTGTCCATTAATTTTTTTTATCTCCATCATAGAAATGCTTGCCATTGTTTCAACAAAAGAATCACCCCTACAAGGCTCCCACTAAAACCAAGTTTATTATAGACCCAAGAACCAAATAAAAGTGTAACAATACATACAATTCTTAAGCAACATAGAAAGTAAACAATGTCATTCACACAAAATGCATAGAAATTTACCCTATAAACCCTAAAGGGAAAAACCAACTTAACTTAGAGCTTCATTGCTATCTTCATTTCTTTTTTTTATTGCATTAATTCAACCGTTTACAATACAATATATGGGTTTTAACCAAACTACAAATATATAATTCCCAAATCAGAATCAAATTACAATGGGATGAAAACCATTGGCCAAAAATAGCCAAAAAATGGGGCAACATCCCAAAAGAATATCCTCGGATCTAGTTCTATATAAAGTTAATAGGATTTTTGCATTGAATCTTTGAGGGTTTCTAATGTAAATTATGTGTTATCCTTTTGACATGTCTGATGGTTTTGTGGTGAAATATATTTGTACATGAATTAGATATGAGGGTTTTAGCATACATTTATGTGTAAAACACTTGCATAAACCTATAAGCCCTCACCTCAATGGGCATGGATACATGTTCATTGATGTAGGGACCTATGTATTGATCTTTATTGTTTGAATAGATATGTATTATAGTGTTACATGTGACCTCTTCCCTTAAAATTTAAATTATAGTTTAAATTTAATAAAAAAATTAATCACACTTGAAAGGAAGTTAGAACTTTTAAAACTTCCAAGGCAACAACTTCTGTTGGAGACACTTATATGGGACCTAAGAGAGATATTTAGTTTTATCTCAAGTTATTTTAGGATGGTAAAAGATTTTATATTGATCTTGAATTCCTATACAAAGATCAAAGGGTCTTAATATGGGAGCATATGGTTGCCACCATAGTGAAATTGATTCCCAAGAACACATTCTCATATTGTAATCATGTTTTGGACACCACTTCCATGCTTGTAATTTTTCCACATAGATATGGTTGGGCTAGTGTAGTGATTAGATTTGACCCCTACATATCCATGGCCCAGGGAAACAATATGCTTCCTTCTATGGAGACGACCAAGTGGTTCAACACCAACTAGTAATTTTTATCCCATGACCTTTCGTTTTCTACTTCCAAGTATGAAAATATTGCAAAACATTATATGATTGGTAAATATGGTTGTTGGGCATTAGGTTCTGATGTAAGCATATAGATTTATTTGTTTTTTCCAATGACTAAATTATCATGAGTTGGGCATGAGGATGAAATTTTCTTACTCATAACACAACATAGTAGAAGAATAGAAAGAATCTAAATAGGTAATAAATCTATACTTCCCTTCCTCTTTTGTGTATCATTTGGTATTTCAATATAAGAAAGTTAGTTCACATTCATTGGCCTACTACTTAACCCTAAGTAAGGCCACCTCCTATTAAAATATGGTTGAAATCTTCCTTACCTACCATTTTCTAATCTTCTCTGTTTGGGATTACCATTTTCAAAATTGAAATGTCTGTCGCTTATGATTTTATACCACCTTTTCTAGTGTGGATTATTGCAATGTTTACAATTTTTGTATGAAGCAATAAACAATATTAACTTTGTTATTCAATAAGATGGATAGCCTCGAGGGAATTTTTTATTGTCCCATTGATTTAATGATTATCATGTTTAACTCAATGAATAACTTGAGAGACCTAATATTATGCACTGATAATAACTTAACTCTTTTTGGCTATATCAATTTTTGGATGTAGCTTGGCATTGAAAAATTGTTCCTAATGTGTCATACGTGCTCTTTTCAAATACTGCAAAGGTTGTGACAAGACCTTCAAAGTCCTTTCTCTTGTTAATGGTCCTTTAAATTTATAAGTAACCAATTATGTAACAATTTTGTAGTTAAGAGCTTGTTGTAGTTGCATGATTCAAGTTACCATAATCTAAAAGAACAACTTTAAGAGGCTAGAGCTCTAATCTGTCGAATTCCACCAACTTATTTAGAGAAATTATGTTTGAATTGGAGGTAGTTAGTGTAACAGGGGTTCCATTCAATGAACCATCTATTTTAACGGATTGTGAGGGTCATCATTGGAAGGCCTTTTCTAAGACATATTCTTACCTAGAAGGAGCTTCCTTTAGTGTCAATTTGCTTGTAGGAATTTATTTTGTTGATATCCTTGTTGAGAGTTACAAGTAAGAGCCTACATTTTTTTTCTCTTTGTAAAGTAGTTTTTGAAATATATCCTTTTATTTTACTGTTGTACGAATGCAATTCTTATGCAAAATTCTGCTCTTTCCAAGACCTTTGTTGGTTAGAAGGGTGTCTTGCTATTAGGTTTGATCTTGTGTGCAAACGTAAACTCTCAACCTCATAAAAGAGATTGGATTCCAAAGTGACAAAATACAATCTATAGGAGTAATTTATGGTCAAAATATTTGGGCCAATGATTGTGTCATGTCCCTAATTAGATAATTTCCAAATAAGACTACTTGCAAATAATGTTCCACCAACCTACTAGTTCCCTAGGTTGAGATGGAGACCTAAATTTTGTAATAAGGGGCTATGGGACCCAAAAGGAATTTATCTTACCATATTAACATTTAAATGGGCCACATAAATTATAATTTCAAATAAAATAAGGTGGCATGGGTTCATGAAGACACTTGGAAGCTTGTGGAGCCTTTGGATGACTAGATTCCCCACACACTTGGCATGATCTTCATCCAAATTCGAACATGTGGCTAATGTAATGTTATTGGAGGGTGATGTGGTGTCAGCTATAATATAATTATCCAAGGAATTTGAATAGGTAAAGGAGAGTAACTCCCATGGAAGAGGAAGATACTAGAAGACAAATTGTGCCACTTGGAAGGAGATTCCATACACTCTATGACAACAAATGATGAAAGATTCTATGACAAATATGAAAAATTCAGACCTGATTGCAGACATATGAAAAATATGACATGATAGGGCTAAAATTATCCACTAATAGGTCTAATTTGGGAGTTAGAGGCAACCATTTGAATTGGGGAAAGAATTGGATCATGAAGACGAAGACATGTGTCATGAGAGTTACTAAACCACTAAGATAAGTTGGAGGAATCCCATGGAGGGAAATTAGACCTTAGTAGGACTCATGAATTTAATAAAAGGATTTTATGAGGAAAGAGAATGTATTTTTATCATTTTTTAATTGGCCTTTGGAATTTTGGAGATTTTTTGCTTGCCCATTGCATGGTGAGTGTTCACTCTCCCTTCTTGTGATCCAATTTCGAAGGAGTTGGAATCCTTTCCAAGTTGGTTGACGGAGAGGCCATTCATACCACTCATTGGAGATTAATGAAGGAGTTTTATTTTCATGTTGAATTACCATACAGTCAAATTCTCATATATTCCCCTATTCTCTCATTCCATCTTCTCCATTCCCCCACACTCTCAAGTTGAGGGTGCACTTGTTGGAGTGGTGTTTGTGCTTTGCTGAGTATATTTGGTGCCCAAGATGTGGAATATGATGTATGGATCTGTAATATAATTTACATATTCTATTTAATTCTAAATATCAAGAATACATATGCTATAGGATCACATTCCCATGCTCTTGAATAACTAGTTTTCACGGATTTGGCTTCAATATTGAAGTTGCTGTATATCAGATTTGTATGAGGACATTTGTATGAGTTTGATGATTCCAGGGAAGAAATTTATTATTTAATTATCTATAATTTAATTCCCATATTATATTTGTCTCGAAATCCAAGAAACTCCCGTGTGAAAATCTTGCATTCTCATGCCATTCTATCACTAGTTTTCATGGATTTTGGCTTCAATCGTGAAGTCGTTTTATATCAGATTTGTATGAGGTTTCTTCTCTGAGTTTTATGATGTTGTGAAAGAAATATATTATATGTAACTATTCAATTTAATTTCCCTATTCTCCGTGGTTCGAAATACAAGAAATCCATATGTGAAACTCTTGCAATTCCATGCTACTAATTCACTAGTTTTCATGTATTTGACTCCCTTACTGAATGAGTTGTATACAAAAATTATATGAGGGGATTTATATGGTTTTTAATACTAGTGTTTAAGAATCAATTTTTACTCTTTATATTTTATCTATATTTCAAATCCTGATATGAACCTTTAACTCTACCTTTCATATGTCAAAATCGAGTTAGTTATGCAATTTCCCCATAAGCAATTTCACTCGAAGTTATCAAACAAATGTGTAACTCTATTACCAGTTTTCAGAACTAATAACCATTTGTAATTAAATTACATGAGGTATATATCAGTCCCCATACTCTTTTTATAAATTTTGGAGGTTTGTACATGAGTTGGGAATCCCTTTTGGCCTACACCCTAGGGGAGATTTCATCACAATTTCCTAGTCATTTTTCCCTTTTTGTCACTAGCACCAAACGAAGTTGCAGAGATATAAATTCAGTCCTAAAGTGATAAGAGAGTATATTTATAGGTATTAAGACTCATAATATCATTCCATTTCAAATTCAGAACCATTTTGTGCCATTTGGAACTCCTAGAGTCAATATTAGTTAAGATCGATTTTTGCTCAATTTTTAATTTTCTCCAAAATCCCAAGTAGGGACATTACAGTGGTATTAGAGTATGGTATTGGAACCTATTGAAGTTATGGATGATAGGTATGAATTTAAGAAACTCATGAAGTCATATTTTGATGATACGACTAAGCAGGTTATGCAAGGGTTCGAATTGATGGCTAGCCAACTTAGGGGTAAGCTGGAAGAAAGGGGAAGTATTAGTTACCATCATGGAGAGACACATAAGACCATTATTTTTGAATACTTTGATTATTGTGTTTATGTATTTAGGCACAAGAAGGAAAATTTGAACTCATTAAGGAAAAAACAACAATCCACAAGTACGGAGGAGACCAAGGAGTCACCAAGTTCTATGGGTGGTGAAGTAGTGTTGGGGCCTGGAAATTCGCAGGCGACAACAGTAAGGGATTCTCCCCAATCAAAGTTCCCAACTAGCACGTTGACTGTTTGGATAGGGAATCCGTCTGGTTTTACAGTCCGGCTACCGTAGGTCAAAGTAACAATAAGGGTTTACCGGTTGCGGCCCGGTCCACCGGAATTTGTATTTTTGACTTAAGAATGATATGCAAGAATCTAACTAAACATGCAGGGTGGTGAAGGGTGCGGGGAGCAGTCACAATGTGATGTGCAGGTTCTTACCTATCGTCTTAGGCTCACCGACACCAGAATCACACATGCATCTATGCACTGACCTAGCTATCTGTCTACCTATTTATCTCTATCTACCTATCCCCGGGGAGCCAAATTATATTTAATAAATATGAGCAATACGGATGTGCACACATGATAAAAGCAATTACAGATAGCTGACATTTACTTTTACAGGCATGAACAATGAAAGATATTTCCACAACTAGCTAACCAATTGCTTCATAATAAGCATGCATTACTCATGGTGGTTATTTCATAAAATAAATCAGAAATCATTTAAACAAGACATAGGTCATAAGTTAGAACGATCTCACGATTCATGGATACAGTGCTGAAAAAACAAAGTAGTTCATCTTTCGATAATCCATGGCAAAACATTTGAAATCCCACCGATCTTCTTTCAACAGGCAAACTGTTATTTTTATTGCAAAAGGAAGTAGTTCTTCTTACAATAACCTTCCAGTATTATTGGGGAAAAAAGCCCTTTTCTTCTCTACGTTTTCTACTTTTATACACAATGCCCAAAGTGACCTTTGGGCTTCCCAACCTTTTGCTTTCCCAACGCTTCATTTCTCAAAACTTTTACAAAAAATATTACATTGATAAAAAGTTGACCGGTCCTCAATGAGGAGTATCCTGCTTGGTTTTCCAAGAATTTTTTCCACGCTGCTGCTTCACAAGCGAGGCCTTCAAAAGCGTATGGCTTTAGGAACATGATGTTAATCTCAAACTTGTCGACCTGATTCCTGATGGCCTCAATCCTTGCTGGGCTCAACTGAAGTCGGTCTTCTAGAATTTGTATGCTAATGGCTGCGTGGCCCACTTCATTCTTCAGTACCACGGCATCAATAGATTGAATCTGCTGAGTCCTGGCCTCCGCATCTTGATGTTTTTTCTGCAATACTTCCACAAAGGCCTCATGATCTGGGAACTCTTCAAATCTTAGCTCAGCCTCTGTCTGGCAGCGGTTGTAAGCATTGAGGGCATTGAGGAACCTTTTAAAATACTTCGAGCATGCTACCTGTGTCCTCTTGACAGTCTTCTTAAAGTCTTCAACAGTGCTGATGGAAAACTCTAACAGGTTATGATCTTTCCTGAGAGTTTGATGATCTTTGACTGATAGCTCTGTTGGGATCTCGACACCATCTTCTAGTCTTGCCATTCTGGCATTCAAGACCTCAAGAACATCTTGGGACCTGTCTACGAAATAGGAGGAAGTTTCTATGATCTCCTCCAACCTGCTGTCCATCTGAAGAAATTTGCATCTTTCTGCTTCCAAAGCAGTCTGCAGCTGCAGCATTTTAGCCTTTTGCGCTAGGATATATTCTTTAAACGGCTGCAGATCGACTTGCTGTTCCTTTGTCGTCTCCAGTTCAGCAGTCAGAGAAGCCAGCTGCTCTTTCAGTCCTTGGGTGTATGCAGTATTGGATTCATAGATAATATACTACTGCGCCTCTAGGTCTTCCACTTTTGCCTTCAACTGTTCCTTCTCATTTTTCAGATCTTGGACTTCCTATTGTACATTTTCTAGAGCCTCTTGTGCTGTCTCCTTGGATTGCGCCTCTACTTGGAGGGCATGGATTTCGCCCTTTGTGGATTCCATTTCCCTTAGCATGTGTTCATACTTCCTTTTAAGTCTGCTACCCTCTCCTCTTTCTTGCCTCAGTGTGTCCTTTAGCTGAGCAATGGTCTTCTTTTCTGATTCTAATTCAATCATCACCTTCTTTATATTATCAGCGGAGGCATCAATTAGTGCAGCCCCGGCTCTTATCGTGAGCATGGGATCTTTGTCTGTCCCTACAATGACTGCTGCATCTGTGACCATTTTTCCTGATAGATCTTTTGCCTCCACCTTCTTTTCCGTCCTCCTCATGATTCTTTTGGTGGCCCTGTCGTAATAGACAGTGCTGAAGTCCGGGACTTCTTCCCCCTTCTTCTGGACGAAAGGCACTATTTGAAGTATAGGGGTTACAGGAGTGCTGGCAGTAGGTACTTGAAGGATTTGCACCTCAGGGTTTTCCTCTTCCTGCCTCTGCTCTGTTGGTGTTTCAGAGGCTGAATGTTGTGTTAACTCTATCTGTTCAGCCTCCTTCCCTTGAAGATCTTCATCCAGCTTTCTTTTTGCTTCTTCGGCTGCCAGTCTAGCTGCTTCTTCAGCCTCTTTGGCTGCTTCTTGAGCTTTCTCAGCTGCTTCTTGGGCAGCTTTCTTCTTTTCTTCCTCTCCTTTCTGTAGCCATTCTACAGCTTCCTGTTCTAGCTTTTGGGCCTCTTCTTGTCTTTTCTTGGCCTCTTCTTCAGCTCTGGCTTGCTCTCCCCCTTTTCCACCTTTGGTGGGGTACTTTGGTTTGAAACTTCTGCTGAGTGCCGTCATGTTTGGAGCCCTCCGAAAAACAGATTCATCCTTATCATAATGATGGGTATATTCATATAACACTTTATGATTCTTGCAATGCTCAGCCACTTTACCCTGAGTGTCATTTCGCCGGAAAGGCATCTCCCCAAAATGGAACTTCCCTAGTTCCTCTATAAATTCGGCAGCTTGTTTCACATTGGCGAATCTGCAGCTACCTAACTTGAAAGGTAAAGGGGGATATGCAGCCTTCTTATGCTGGAATAGGAAATGACCAACCCCGTCAATGAACACTTGTCTGACCGCCTCTTTATGGATTACATAATCCGTTGCATACTTTGGTAGCAGATAAGGTGTCTTTGAGCATCGATACATTCTAAGGTACATACCATTGTCTGTCAAGAAATAATCTCCATACTCCTCTATTACCTGCATAGCATCTTCCGACATGCAGTCACATTCCTTCTGAAAGATAAGCTTGTATAGTGGCATAATGAAATGCTCACATACCTCTCTATAATAACTGTGGTACTGATGAGCCCACAGAGGTTTATAAGCTGCATATATGGGCATTCTTTCCCTATCCCAGGCACACTTGAGACCGGGGAAAGGATGGCTGCATAGTATGCAGTCTATCAAAATGGAACTCATATAAAATTCATATTTTTTCCGGGCTTCTCCTCCTCCCAAGGCTGCAGCTATGCAAGAAGAGAGACTACTTGATACTAGGCTGGCCCAGTTGAAGACTGTTCCTTGGGTCGCCACATGGAACATAATAGGGTCCCATTCAAATTTGAAGAGTCTGCCACTGGCCCTACCAAAGATCCTGTTTAGCATCAGAGCTACAAATCTGTAAGGAGCTCTTAAGCTTGCTGTATCATAATCCTCGGTTGCTCTGTGTCGATAGAGCTTTCCTGGTAAGAGCATTCTCTTCAGAGTTTCCAATAAATCCATCCTGAGGTTATCCAACCAATCATTTGACAGGAAGATTTGAGGCTCTGGCAGGTGGTAAGCCAGTGCCACATATCTTGGGCTAAATGCAGCATAGCCCTGACCTTCGACATTTCCTATAATCATTGTGTTGCTGTTTGTGTGGGGCAGAATCCATCTCATAACATCAGAGCATGGGAACAGCTCTGGTCTGGTAGCCACCTTCATAATGGCGGATGTCTCTATGTTGACATAAATGGGCTCCTCTTCAAGACCCATGTCTGGGACTTCCCTGTGGGAAATCAATCTGTATATCTCATACCATTTATACTCAGGTTCAACACCTGAGACACATTGGGTGTCCTCATATATATATTCTGTCTGTGTGACGACCTCTATTGCTGATTGTTCTTCGGCCATAGGGGCCTTCTTTTTCTGCCTTTTGGACATTGTAAGCTCTTCATGCCATGTATAACATTATGACATCAAGCAACCTGAATTTGCGAACATTGTGCAGCAGTTTATTTTTTCTTAAGTGTATTATGACTGTCATGAAAATAAGACATAAGCCCTTCCGGCTGAAGAATTGAACTAGCATGCAATACTGTGCAATGTGCTATCATCCTATGTCTAGTATGATAATAATCTGTGCAACAAACACATGCATTGCACAGCTCTATAATGCCTTGAGACTAGGGTGCAATATTTCATGACTTGATTTATGTGAAGCATACACAGTTCTGATATCTACCACTGTTGCATAATATCAAGCTTATCAACTATGCTTGAAACAACATTAAATCTATGCTATTATGTGACATGCCATTTTCCCAAGATAGCAATATATTGAAGCAAACTATGAACATCATATGCGGAGTGCCTTTTAAAGTGAGAGCAAGCATAGAAACCCATGCATGTACGCCCAATCCAACAATTCCCTAACTGTCTAAAAACTAAACTAAATCCTGCGCAATACAGTGAGCAATTATCTCGCAGTGCTGCTTCTCCTATTACAATAAATCGCAAATGCAAATGTATGGATTATGAAAGCGAAGGGCAAATGCACCAAACATTACGAAAAAAACGGCAATAGCCTATGCGACTCGCGGACAGTTAGTTACATTGGTGCGGCTAGATATAGTAGGCATCAATAACAAATTTTCGTACATGGCGCTCTCACAAGAAGCACCATCCATGCAACCTTCAAATCATAAACACTACAACAGCACAGCCCTAGGGTTTTAGACAGCCGAAAACAATGAAATGCGCGGGACGGCGTGGGCAGAGGTTGGGGCCCGAAAACGGGTATATATATTAGGGAAACTGAACAGCAGGGAAATCATCACGGATCACCAGCAAAAACCCCCCATCGAAACTTCTCCCTGAACATCATTGTTGCAAAGGAAAAAAAAACCAGGTGCAAGCGGCATAGCGACCGCCTGCACCTGGCCTTCATCCGCTGCGCGCAGGGCGAACTAAAATGGCCAAGGTAAACAAATAAAATGCGCGGGATTTATAAAGGAAAAATGACTCCCCCCTCTTCTAACCGTAAACAACTATCCCACCCGGAAACTCTCAAGATACGGGAGCTAAACGTCGGGCGAGCGAGAAAAACAACTACGGTAAACCTAGCTGCGGGGAAACTATGTACGCAGGTAGAATGGGAAATGAGGGCACAACCCTAGTAATACCTCCACCAAAGCAAACATCACCCAATCAAAAACCTTGAATAGCAAGAGGTATGGCGATAACGATCCTACCTGGCAGTAATGCGCAGTTGGTGAGGTGACTACGGCTGAGATTCCAACTGACACCTAGACGCGGGTACAAGCACGAAGCTCCACAAAGTTCGCAGGGTCGACAGCGTGGAGAGGACAGCGATAGCTCGGGCCCAAAATAACAATAAAAAATCCAAACCCCTGCCCCCCGTATATATAAAGGAGACGCACGTGCGAGAGCTCTAAATCGGCCGCGAAACCAAATCTGATTCGGGCGGCTAGAACCCCAGACCGCCCACAACGGCAGACGGTCCCCTGCACCCACTCACCCGCAACGGTTAATAGAACGCGTGAATCACGATGGTCGGGCGTCAGCGAGGATTGAGATCGGAGACTGACAACTTGGACTCCTCCGTAACGACGGGTAGTTACCAGCCTCCATCCATCCGCCACGCTGAATAAACGCGCTTGACAAATAAAAGATCGGGCGTCGGCGGGGACCCAAATCGGAGGCCAAGAACCTAGACTCCCCCGAAAAGGTGGATATTGATAAGTTGAACTCAGCCCGCAACGGTAGAAAGAGGGCTCCGATACGCGGCTGAGAGAAAAACAAAATGCAACTCGGAGGGTGATAGAAAGTCAAAGCCCAAAATGATCCGTAACAGCGGTCGCCAAAAGTGAAGATCTGTCCGCAACGTCGGACGAGGAAAACTCAACCCCTCCGATGAAGAACCAAAAACCACCTGAAACTTCAAAGAATTGAAACCCACCCGCAACGGTGGGACAATCAAAAACCATCCACACGGTGAAGAATTGGAAACCACCTGCAACAACGGACAGTCAAATATACTTAACTCCCGATTCAAAACAGTTTCGAAAGATATGCAAAAAACAACGATGAGCTCAATTAGGGATGGGATTCTTTTAAGCGTTAAAGGAGAAAAATATATCGATGGATATCAATTCAAAAAGCTGTAAAACATTCCAAAAATCCATAGACCAAAAGTCACCAGACTGAAACCGGAAGAAAACCAACTTATTCAAATTGAAGGAGGGTCCTAAAATTTCAGAATTTTGGGAAATTGTTGCAGGTGCAACAAATGGTGACTACTTGGTGAACCCCAGATATCTGAATTAACTCTCTCTCCCAGCTTAAGACTATTTAAATAAAATCAAAATCTTCTAGATGCCTGTATTCCTAAGCAAGGCAACTTATGCATTAAATTACTTAGAAGAAGCCCATTTTTTTTTTTTTTGGAAAAGGTAACATCAACAGTATTTCAGGTCTGAATAACTCTTTTGAGGCCAAATGGATGAGGTTTATTTTACCTGCCCTTTGGTAGTTACCGCCTAGACACCACAGGATTGTGATAGAGAGTAACAGCATTATCCTTTTGTTCCTCATTCCCATGCCAATTTGCACTTTTGTGCCTTCTGAACTTTAGTTCTTTTGATATGAGTCTTCCTGTAGGCCTTTCTTACTGAATTTTAATTCAAGATCCTCTATCCCATAGTGTCCTTTTGTGTGAATGATATATTTCATACTTCAATTCACGGACGGAGAGGATCTTGCGGCCATTTGGTACTTTATGCTTTGAGATTAATGCTTTTTCGAGCTTTGCTTTGATATGTCTTGTTTCTTTCAGGAGCTTTGACTCTTAATATCTTTTGGCCTTTCTTTAATTTATGGCTTGGGATCATTTATATATGATAAATTGTTCCACTCTGCTTCCTTTCCGTGGGTCTTTTGCTATCACTCCCTTGGGTATTTAAGATGTGAAATAGATGGAGCCTCAAAATAGTACTTCAGATCTTTTCCACTTCTGAGTTATTTACAGGGGTTAAGTGGGACTTCAATAAATGCCTACCGGTTAGGAATACGGTTACTGGAAGACACTCGCATTTTTAAGCATAGTCTTTCAATCAAGATTTTAGTTAATAAAGAACCCTGATGTTTCCATTGCGGCCAAAAGTTTGCCTCTTATTCAAAATCAAAAGGAAAACTAGCAAAGTACCATAAAGAAAACAGCAGCAAAGCAAGTAGTCAAAAGAAAGAAACCTCAAAGTACTAAAATAAGAAAAGAACATAAGCAATAAAGCCATTTATTTATGTACAAAAGAAACAAAAATTTTGCCCATTCCTGAAAAATTATAAATAAAAACAAAGGAATGAGCTGGATTTAGACATGGATTACCTAACCATGGTCCAACTGTGCTGTTATTGAAATGGAACCCATATCTAAGATCCTGAAGTCATTTCTTTCAGCCTGAGGGAGTTGAAGGAGCTCAGGCTGAGTGCCCGTCATAGGACTAGCCCCTTTTGAGGTATGATGGTCTAGCTTAAGCTCAGTGAGATAGTTTCCCAGGATAGAATCAGCAGACTCATTGCCTTCTCCTACCTTAGTGACAGTATACTTCATATATGGTTCTCTCAAAATTTTTATATGAATTTTGGTACCCTTGAGGGGCAACCACAGATGAGACCAATCTGAAGCAAAATATCCTTTCAGCCTGGCAGTCCAATCTCGGTTGAGAATGAGCCCATATACCCTTGGTATATCAGCCACTATTATGTCAATAAATTGACATATTTTGTTGTTTGCAGCTAAACAAATGAGGACATTCTTCATTTCACCCACTACCTTGACTCCTGTGCGATCTAATTGCGTTACTTCATGAGGTGTGGACTCTAGCTGTCCATTAATCCTTTTACAAATCTCAAGGGGTATCACATTTACTGCTGCTCCAGAGTCTACTAAGCAATTATGCACATTGTAATTCAGCATCTCTAGAGTCAAGAGAAAAGGAGGGGTGTCAAGGTTTTCTTTCCAACTTGGTTCTTGGTCTTCTTCTCCTGGTTGGTTTTGAATAGGTATATCCTTTGCTAGCTCTTGATTTTCATCAGAGTTCTCCCCACTGATCCCTATCTTTTCCTCTACAGGATCGACAGTCTTAGTGGTTGGTTATGTCCTCTGGTTGAGGGTATTGTTCTGATGTGCTTTGCCTTCGTCCAGTTTCTTAACATTCTCCTTAGAAATCATTGCATTGTCTTGGCTGGTGAAAATTTTGTCCCTTCTAGTTATGGATGTGCATTCAGATTTAGGAGTGTCATCTTCAATGTTAAACAGTGAAATTCCATTCCATGAGAACATAGTATCATCCTTTGGTTTGCTTATGATCTGTTTCTCCTTTTCTTCCTCACCACTGTCCTTAGTCAATTCTAGATCCAACAACTTATTCATCACCAATGTCATTGAATGTAACCATTGAGGACACTTCTTCTCAGAGTGAGGTTGTTGATGAAAGGTACATAAATTATCCCCTCCTATTTCTGTTATGTTTATTGATGCCAAATTAGGAGGTGGGACTTGCCATTGGTCTTTCGGATAGTGTGGCTTATTGGTTTTCTGAATGTCCCTCTCCTTTTCCAGATCTGCAATCTGGTTGGACATTTTGAAGCACTTTCATCATCTCATGATAATCATGTGGTTGATCTTCTCTAGATTTAAACAGCAGTGAGCTTCTTCTTACAGTGGTCTTCTCTTCACATGAATCAGGGTAATCCTCTATAGTCTCACTTTCTGCCTCTACTCTTTCGGCCTCCTCATAAGTTTCCACCAATGTAGGCTTGACTTTCATTTTGGTAAACATGGCCAGCTCAGGACCTAGGGCTGAGGTATAATACCCAATTAAAAATTTGTCGGAAGGTCTGTCCATAGCAGATTTTTTTTTTAAGTACAATGAAAATCTCTGAGTGAAACTATGTACCTTTTCATTCTTCTCTTTTCTTAACAAACCAAGCCCTTTAATCAATGAGGCATGTGTCTTCTGAGTTGTGTATCTACTTCTAAAAACCCTTTCAAAGGTGTCCCAATCTGGAATGGAGTTTGCAGGTAGACCAAAGTACCAGGACACTGCTGCTCCTTTCAGAGTGTGTGGAAAAAGTTTACAAACCACGTCTTCATACTCCCCAGCCCTTAGCCCTTCTAATGCTAGGTAGAAGCTTTGAAGGTGATCATCTACAGCAATATTGTCCACAGGGTCAAACTTGGGCAAGAGCTTCTCAAAGGCTTGAGGAAGGTTATGCAAAGGGGGAGTTAGGTTCAAAGGTGACCTAGCTCTCCATGCAGGCACAGGATTGGGTTGATTACCAGCCATAAGCAAAGGTAAACGAATGCGATGCTGGGAAAAACCATCCTTCAAGGATAGGACCAGAAACTGCGAACACTTGGGTTAGGTTGAAAGCTTCAAACATCTGCTGGTAGGATAGTCTCGAGAAAATACATTCCTCGACCAGCCTTTACTGGAAGCCCTCCTTCTAGCGCCAAAACTGTTGGGGCCTGGGAATTCGCAGGCGACAATAGTAAGGGATTCTCCCCAATCAACGTTCCCAACTACCCCATTGACTGTTTGGTATAGGGAATCCATCTGGTTTTACGGTCCGGCTACCGTAGGTCAAAGTAACAACAAGGGTTTACCGGTTGCGGCCCGGTCCACCAGAATTTGTATTTTTGACTTAAGAATGATATGCAAGAATCTAACTAAACATGCAGGGTGGTGAAGGGTGCGGGGATCAGTCACAATGTGATGCGCAGGTTCTTACCTATCGTCTTAGGCTCACCGACACCAGAATCACACATGCATATATGCACTGACCTAGCTATCTGTCTACCTATTTATCTCTATCTACCTATCCCCGGGGAGCCAAATTATATTTAATAAATATGAGCAATACGGATGTGCACACATGATAAAAGCCATTACAGATAGCTGACATTTACTTTTACAGGCATGAACAATGAAATATATTTCCACAACTAGCTAACCAATTGCTTCATAATAAGCATGCATTACTCATGGTGGTTATTTCATAAAATAAATCAGAAATCATTTAAACAAGACATAGGTCATAAGTTAGAATGATCTCACAATTCACGGATACAGTGCTGAAAAAACAAAGTAGTTCATCTTTCGATAATCCATGGCAAAACATTTGAAATCCCATCGATCTTCTTTCAACAGGCAAATTGTTATTTTTATTGCAAAAGGAAGTAGTTCTTCTTACAATAACCTTCCAGTCTTACTGGGGAAAAAATCTCTTTTCTTCTCTACGTTTTCTACTTTTATACACAAATTCAAAATGGTTGGGCTGCCCAAAGTGACCTTTGGGCTTCCCAACCTTTTTCTTTCCCAACGCTTCATTTCTCAAAAATTTTACAAAAAATATTACATTGATAAAAAGTTGACCGGTTCTCTATGAGGAGGATCCTGCTTGGTTTTCCAAGAATCTTTTCCACGCTGCTGCTTCACCAGCGAGGCCTTCAAAAGCGCATGGCTCTAAGAACTGGATGTTAATCTCAAACTTGTCGACCTGATTCCTGATGGCCTCAATCCTTGCTGGGCTCAACCAAAGCTGGTCTTCTAGAATTTGTATGCTAATGGCTGCGTGGCCCACTTCGTTCTTCAGTACCACGGCATCAATGGATTGAATCTGCTGTGTCCTGGCCTCCACATCTTGATGTCTTTTCTGCAATACTTCCACAAAGGCCTCATGATCTGGGAACTCTTCAAATCTGAGCTCAGCCTTTGTCTGGCAGTGGTTGTAAGCATTGAGGAACCTTTTAAAATACTCCGAGCATGCTACCTGTGTCCTCTTGACAGTCTTCTTAAAGTCTTCAGCAGTGCTAATGGCAAACTCTACCAGGTTGTGATCTTTCCTAAGAGTTTGATGATATTTGACTGATAGCTCTGCTGGGATCTCGGCATCATCTTCTGGTCTTGCCATTCTGGCGTTCAAAACCTCAAGAACATCTTGGGACCTGTCTACGAAATAGGAGGAAGTTTCTATGATCTCCTCCAACTTGCTGTCCATCTGAAGAACTTTGCATCTTTCTTCTTCCAAAGCAGTCTGCAGCTGCAGCATTTTAGCCTTTTGCGCTAGGATATATTCTTTAAATGGCTGCAAATCGACTTGCTGTTCCTTTGCTGTCTCCAGTTCAGCAGTTAGAGAAGCCACCTGCTCTTTCAATCCTTGGGTGTATGCAGTATTGGATTCATAGATAATATACTGCTGTGCCTCTAGGTCTTCCACTTTTGCCTTCAACTATTCCTTCTCATTTTTCAGATCTTGGAATTCCTGTTGTACATTTTCTAGAGCCTCTTGTGCTGTCTCCTTGGCTTGCGCCTCTACTTGGAGGGCATGGATTTCACCCTTTGTGGATTCCATTTCCCTTAGCATGTGTTCATACTTCCTTTTAAGTCTGCTACCCTCTCCTCTTTCTTGCCTCAGTGTGTCCTTTAGCTGAGCAGTGGTCTTCTTTTCTGATTCTAATTCAATCATCACCTTATTTATATTATCAGTGGAGGCATCAATTAGTGCAAACCCAGCTCTTATCGTGAGCATGGGATCTTTGTCTGTCCCTAGCATGACTGCTGTATCTGTGACCATTTTTCCTGATAGATCTTTTGCCTCCACCTTATTTTCCGTCCTCCTCATGATTCTTTTGGTGGCCCTGTCGTAATAGACAGTGTTGAAGTTCGGGACTTGTTCCCCCTTCTTCTGGATGAAAGGCACTATTTGAAGTATAGGGGTTACAGGAGTGCTGGCAGTAGGTACTTGAAGGATTTGCACCTCAGGGTTTTCCTCTTCCTGCCTCTGCTCTATTGGTGTTTCAGAGGCTGAATGCTGTGTTAACTCTATCTGTTCAGCCTCCTGCCCTTGAAGCTCTTCATCCAGCTTTCTTTTTGCTTCTTCGGCTGCCAATCTAGCTGCTTCTTCAGTCTCTTTGGCTGCTTCTTGAGCTTTCTCAGCTGCTTCTTGGGCAGCTTTCTTCTTTTCTTCCTCTCCTTTCTGCAGCCATTCTGCAGCTTCCTGTTCTAGCTTTTGGGCCTCTTCCTATCTTTTCTTGGCCTCTTCTTCAGCTTTGGCTTGCTCTCCCCCTTTTCCACCTTTGGTGGGGTACTTTGGTTTGAACCTTCTGCTGAGTGCCGTCATGTTTGGAGCCCTCCGAAAAACAGATTCATCCTTATCATAATGATGGGTATATTCATAGAACACTTTATGATTCTTGCAATGCTCAGCCACTTTACCCTGAGTGTCATTTCGCCGGAAAGGCATCTCCCCAAAATGGAACTTCCCTAGTTCCTCTATAAATTCGGCAGCTTGTTTCACATTGGTGAATCTGCAGCTACCTAACTTGAAAGGTAAAGGGGGATATGCAGCCTTCTTATGCTGGAACAGGAAATGACCAACCCCGTCAATGAACACTTGTCTGACCGCCTCTTTATGGATTACATAAACCGTTGCATACTTTGGCAGCAGATAAGGTGTCTTTGAGCATCGATACATTCTAAGGTACATACCATTGTTTGTCAAGAAATAATCTCCATACTCCTCTATTACCTGCATAGCATCTTCCGACATGCAGTCACATTCCTTCTAGAAGATAAGCTTGTATAGTGGCATAATGAAATGCTCACATACTTCTCTGTAATAACTGTGGTACTGATGAGCCCACAGAGGTTTATAAGCTGCATATATGGGCATTCTTTCCCTATCCCAGGCACACTTGAGACCGGGGAAAGGATGGCTGCATAGTATGCAGTCTATCAAAATGGAAGTCATATAAAATTCAGATTTTTTCCCGGCTTCTCCTCCTCCCAAGGCTGCAGCTATGCAAGAAGAGAGACTACTTGATACTAGGCTGTCCCAGTTGAAGACTGTTCCTTGGGTCGCCACATGGAACATAATAGGGACCCATTCAAATTTGAAGAGTCTTCCACTGGCCCTACCAAAGATCCTGTTTAGCATCAGAGCTACAAATCTATAAGGAGATCTTAAGCTCGCTGTATCATAATCCTCGGTTGCTCTGTGTCGATAGAGATTTCCTGGTAAGAGCATTCTCTTCAGAGTTTCCACTAAATCCATCCTGAGGTTATCCAACCAATAATTTGACAAGAATATTTGAGGCTCTGGCAGGTGGTAAGCCAGCGCCACATATCCTGGGCTAAATGCAGCATAGCCCTGACCTTCGACATTTCCTATAATCATTGTGTTGCTGTTTGTGTGGGGGAGAATCCATCTCATAACATCAGAGCATGGGAACAGCTCTGGTCTGGTAGCCACCTTCATAATGGCGAATTTCTTTATGTTGACATAAATGGGCTCCTCTTCGAGACCCATGTCTGGGACTTCCCTGCGGGAAATCAATCTGTATATCTCATCCCATTTATACTCAGGCTCAACACCTGAGACACATTGGGTGTCCTCATATATATATTCTGTCTGTGTGACGACCTTTATTGCTGATTGTTCTTCGGCCATAGGGGCCTTCTTTTTCTGCCTTTTGGACATTGTAAGCTCTTCCTGCCATGTATAACATTATGACATCAAGCAACTTGAATTTGCGAACATTATGCAGCAGTTTATTTTTTCTTAAGTGTATTATGACTATCATGAAAATAAGACATAAGCCCTTCCGGCTGAAGAATTGAACTAGCATGCAATACTGTGCAATGTGCTATCATCCTATGTCTAGTATGATAATAATCTGTGCAACAAACACATGCATTGCACAGCTCTATAATGCCTTGAGACTAGGGTGCAATATTTCATGACTTGATTTATGTGAAGCATACACAGTTATGATATCTACCACTGTTGCATAATATCAAGCTTATCAACTATGCTTGAAACAGCATTAAATCTACGCTATTATGTGACATGCCATTTTGCCAAGATAGCAATATATTGAAGCAAACTATGCACATCATATGCGGAGTTCCTTTTAAAGTGAAAGCAAGCATAGAAACCCATGCATGTACGCCCAATCCAACAATGCCCTAACTGTCTAAAAACTAAACTAAATCCTGCGCAATACAGTGAGCAATCATCTTGTAGTGCCGCTTCTCCTATTACAATAAATCACAAATGCAAATGTATGGATTATGAAAGCGAAGGGCTAATGCACCAAACATTACGAAAAAAATGGCAATAGCCTATGTGGCTCACAGACAGATAGTTACATCGGTGCGGCTAGATACATCGGGCATCAATAACAACTTTTCGTACACGGCGCTCTCACCAGAACCACCATCCATGCAACCTTCAAATTGTAAACACTACAGCAGCACAACCCTAGGGTTTTAGACAGCCGAAAACGACGAAATGCGCGGGATGACGCGGGCAGAGGTTGGGGCTCGAAAACAGGTATATATATTAGGGAAACTGACCAGCAGGGAAATCATCACGGATCACCAGCAAAAACCCCCCATCGAAACTTCTCCCTGAACATCATTGTTGCAAAGGAAAAAAAAACCAGGTGCAAGCGGCATAGCGGCCGCCTGCACTTGGCCTTCATCCACTGCGCGCAGGGCGAACTAAAACAGCCAAGGTAAACAAATAAAAGGCACGGGCTCTATAAAGGAATAAAGACTCCCCCCTCTTCTAACCGTAAACAGCTATCCCACCCGGAAACTCTCAAGATATGGGAGCTAAACGCCGGGCGAGCAAGAAAAACAACTACGGTAAACCTAGCCGCGGGGAAACTATGTACGCAGGTAGAATGGGAAATGAGGGCACAACCCTAGTAATACCCCCACCAAAGCAAACATCACCCAATCAAAAACCTTGAATAGAAAGAGGTATGGCGATAACGATCCTACCTAGCAGTAATGCGCAGCTGGTGAGGTGACAACGGCTGAGCTTCCAACCGACACCTGGACGCGGGTACAAGCACGGAGCTCCACAAAGTTCGTAGGGTCGATAGCGCGGAGAGGACAGCGACAGCTCGGGCCCAAAATAACAATAAAAAATCCAAACCCCCGCCCCCCGTATATATAAAGGAGATGCACGTGCGAGAGCTCTAAATCGGCCGTGAAACCAAATCTGATTTGGGCGGCTAGAACCCCAGACCGTCCGCAACGGCGGACGGTCCCTAGCACCCACTCACCTACAACGGTTAATAGAACATGTGAATCACAATGGTCAGGCGTCGGCGAGGAACAATATCGGAGACCGACAACTTGGACTCCTTCGTAACGACGGGTAGTTACCAGCCTCCATCCATCCGCAACGCTGAATAAATGCGCTTGACAAATAAAAGATCGAGCGTCGGCGGGGACCCAAATCGGAGGCCAAGAACCTGGACTCCCCCGAAACGGCGGATATTGATAAGTTGAACTCAACCCATAACAGTAGAAAGAGGGCTCCGATACGCGGCCAGGAGAAAAACAAAACGCAACTTGGAGGGTGATAGAAAGTCAAAGCCCAAAATGATCCGTAACAACGGTCACCAAAAGTGAAGATCTGTCCGCAACGTCGGACGAGGGAGAACTCAACCCCTCCGATGAAGAACCAAAAACCACCCGAAACGTCAAAGAATCGAAACCCACCCGCAACGGTGGGACAATCAAAAACCATCCGCACGGTGAAGAATTGAAAACCACCCGCAACAGTGGACAGTCAAATATACTTAACTCCCGATTCAAAACGGTTTCGAAAGATATGCAAAAAACAACGATGAGCTCGATCAGGGATGGGATTCTTTTAAGCGTTAAAGGAGAAAAACAGATCGATGGATATCAATTCAAAAAGCTGTAAAACATTCCAAAAATCCATAGACCAAAAGTCACCAGACTGAAACCAGAAGAAAACCAACTTATTCAAATTGAAGGAGGGTCCTAAAATTTCAGAATTTTGGGAAATTGTTGCAGGTGCAACAAGTAGGAAAAGTATTACATTAAGAGGATCGAAAGTCACTCCCAAGTGACTTTGAACAATATGAGGAAACATCACACGAGAATGAATAATAGTACCTTGAATCTATTGAATATCCTTCCAAGACACATTATACTATGGAATGCTTGAACTGTGAAGGAGTACCTACTGATGTGTGCTCACAACTCTATGTTGGTGACATAGAGATCTGTTGGAGACATTTACCATCATACACACTCTTTTTTGTCAAATTGTCCTAGTTAAAACATTATCCTAAGTATAATTGACATTAATTGACATCATTGGAGCATTAATTGACATCATCCAGTCACACCCACACCTACCTATAGTCAAGGAGGATAACTTAGCCTTCTCCTACATTCGGGGAGGCTAACTGGAGCACTCTGGGGGTGATTTGAGTGATATTAATGCACCTAATTGCTAACTGGTGGTTACAATCAGTTCAACAAGTTAGTTAAGGCACCTCCTCTCATTAAATATATTATTTAATGATTATTTAATGATCTGGAGTCAACAGGGGCACCTCCACCAACTTCTAATGATCAGTTCAACTTCAGTTAACCTCAGCGGGGTTCACTGAAGTTATTGAAGCACTAGCACTTGATGGATGGCTTGCTATGAAACGTGTTTGATCTCTTTTAGTTGAGACTCAGTCATTTATTGCACTTTGACTTCAGTTAGGGTTTGGTGAGTCAATTAGGGTTTTGGTCAGTGGTTAACTAAGTGTGAACCAATGGCTTACAGTCAGTTAAGCTAGACTCACTCATTCAATTTGAATGACCTCCTTAGGTATTCGAATTGCTCACTCATTCAAGCTGTAGCTTGACATTGTAATTGGAATTATTCATTGTTTATTGAATATACAGAGCGACTACTATTATGTAGACCGATTACACCATTTCATGAGTTATTTGTTGATTATTTCTTGATGAGATTGATTATTTGTTCCTAGATCAATGTGCAAGATTAATATGGTATTAGAGCTCACGGCGGGATGAATCTCTATCTCTCAAAAACAAGATTTTTGTTAGATTTCTGCATGAAAAGTGAGCAATAGCTCAAAAATCCAGCACTGCACCAGAAGACAAGTCTTACCACTTAATACCCCAAGTAAAGAACTTGTTGATCAAGCTTGCTTGTTTGACTATGCTGGGTGTGATGAAAGCCTAGAATGTGCAGGCTGTCTAACCTTACATTGCCCTTTCTGTTTTTATTTTCAGGTTTCTACAGGTGAAGCATTCACTCCAGCACATCCAGATGGCCTCCTCAGTAGATCTCTTGACTCCACACAATTTCCACTCATGGAAAGGTGATATGGAGATTCAGCTGCGCTCCAGAGGTCTTTTTAGAATCACCATGGACACTGAAGATGAGCTTGGATCTGCCATAGAAAAATCAAGATTCTTGAACAAGAAGGATGAAGCCTTCAGTTTCTTGTGCCTCTCTATTTCCCGAGACCTTCTTTTCCATCTTGTGGGATTGAGGACACCGAAAGAAATATGGGACAAATTGGAATCTCTATATGAAAAGCATGATGACTTGAGGGTTTACCAGCTTGAAAATGAACTCATGTCTCTCCAACCATCCAATTTTGAGACTCTGAATGATTTCTTCACAAAGTTCAAGCATACTGTTTTACTCTTGAAGCAATGCAAAGTGGAGAAGGAGGATGATCAGCTCATCCTCGCCATACTCTCCAACTTGGGGCTGATTATTTAGTTTTTGTTTCTACATTCCGTGCAGGGAATCTCACAACCCATGGATGGACCATGCATACACACAATGCCTTCATTGAGTTACTAACATGTGAACATGACAATCTTGTCCAGATAGGGATCATCTGATCTTCCCGTGATCAAGCCCTACATGTCTCGGGGCCCAAAGATCTGAACGGTAAAGGAAAGTAGCAAAAGAATAAAAACTAAATTTGATGCTCCTAAACCTAGAGTTGAAAATCAACAGCATGATGAGCCTTTCGGCTCAAGGAAGAACAAAGGAAAAGGGCAACATGGCAAGGAGAAAGTCAAGTGTTCTTATTGCGGGAAGGGCTTCCACCCTGAACATGCCTGCATGAAGAAGAAGCTTGATGAAGCAACCTCTCTCCTTGAGAGGAATCACATCAATATTTCAGAGATATTTCAGAGGAGAGATCACCAAGATCGGGAACCACAGCATGTGAAAGGTCATGCCCTCATGGCAAGCACTTCGAAGTCCAAAGCACTGTTGATTGAATCTAGAGTTTTGAATCACATGATGGCTGAAAAAGACTCATTTTCATCCTTGGAGACTGGCAAATCCATCCCCATCCACATGGGAGATGACTCCACCATCATTTTCGAAGGACAAGGTACTGTAGATCTTGAAAATGTTTTTTTTTTCTAATGTTTTTGTTGGAATATAATCCGTTAGGATTATATTTTGTAAATAAATAAAGGAAAATGAATAGTTATGTAGGAAGTTGAAAAGGCTGGTCGGAAGATGAAACTCAACCAGCATATGTAATGTATAAATAAATGATTTTGCAATGGAATAAAGGACTTCGGGAGTTATTTCACCTGATAGTCGTATCAGAGCGATTCATAACTCCTGCATGTATAGTCTTCATTTTGCTGTTATCTGCACCCTGGGCTTTCCTCAGTCTGCAGATTGCATGCATTGGTGCATGCGCTGGGCTGCTCTAACGTTCATGCGTGATGTGATAATCCCTGTGATAGTCCCGTTCTCTGCTACGATGTTGGTGACTGCCTTGATCCTGTTCTCTGCCTAACTTCCTCTTTTCACCTCTGGTTGTTCGTATTCCATCTTGGTGTGTCTGTGTGTTGGTAATAGCGTTGGTACCAGTAAACCCTAAATTCTTACCTACATTCACCTCTACATGCTAGCCGCACCACTACCCATGACAAAGTTGCAGAGGTGACCTAGTGCGATATCCTCCATCTATATTACACGCGCTCTGATTTATTCTACCTTCCCACTGCCAGTCTGCATATGTGTGCATTTGTCCTGTATCCTGCATGACATCATAATATGCAGACTCAGACCTGCATCAAATAATGGGTATGAGATTATAAGGCCTTGATTGGTTCCACGTATCAGTCTCTTCATTCATTTTAATTCGTATTGATATAAGTTGATTCCCACGCTACTCTACGTGTCTGCAAACCCTAATATAATATGTTCCCGACATATAATGTATTCTCTGTATAACACATTGTGTTTGAAGCTGCATTCTCGTGAAGAGATCTGATAGCTGTCAATTTGAATCTTTGAACTTGTCTATGGAGAAGTGATAAAGTCACTACATCTAGTTGTCCATCCCTCACCATTCTTACAATTCGCTGCACAACATTTTTTTCAGTCTCATTCTGCATTTGCAGTGTTGAGGGCTCCTCCACCTGCAATTGTGAACTATGTCGGGTCTATGTTCAACCTTGGAGGGCCGTGAGCCAACCCATTTTCTAAATCTGCGATTTCTGGAATAGATGCGTTCTGGTTGCATGATGTGAACAAAATGGTTGTTGTGACCTCTGTGTTGAATATTGAAGCCATGATATGTTG
The DNA here is from genome assembly GCA_001517045.1 of Pseudotsuga menziesii. NCBI lineage: Eukaryota > Viridiplantae > Streptophyta > Pinopsida > Pinales > Pinaceae > Pseudotsuga > Pseudotsuga menziesii. The sequence goes on from LPNX010807195.1 coordinate 377,807, forward strand.
CTACTGCAAGTTCATTTAAGACTGATGATTGTAGGCTGAAGAATCACAAATTTTCACTTTCGTGAAGCTATCAGAACTGTGTGTTTTATCCTCTTTCTTGGAGCTGTGACTACCAAATCTAGGGACAACGATCTACAATTGATTGTGAAGTTGCTGCGACTTGCCAAGAAAATTGCTGAGAGTTGCGAACTCATGGAAGACTATGCTTGAGCCTGTGTGTACCAACAGAATTTGGACGTGAGCGATTTGCAAAAGGCTGAGAGAGCTTGTTGAAAGAATCACGCTAGTGGAGGTAAAACCCTTTTACAATTTTTGTTGCAATTGTTTGTGACTGTTGGGAACTACAGAAACCCTAATTTCTACCCTAGAACTGTGCATGGAGTTTGAGTGGTAAATTCTGCAAACATTTTCATTTGTGTTGAGTGAAAGAGGCCTGTGAATGTTGTGTATAAGTCGTGAATGTTGTGACTGTTACGTATGAGCCCATGACTACTGTGAATGCTGTGTATGGTGTATTCGAGTTGTGACATTGAGGAATATATTAGAGCCATCACCATCACAGAAGTTGGTATCCTTGTATTTCAAAGTTTGTATGACAATAACAGAGACATTGACATTGTTGTAAAGCTTGAGGAAGGTGGCAGAGACTTAGACCTGCACCTTTACTCTTTCTTCTTTTTCTCCTATTGGTTTTAGTTGCTTAGAATCACTTTGCTTTGCTCAAAAATCAAAGAAACACACCAAATACCAATCCAAAGATCATCCCAAAGGAGAAAGCAGCATGAGAGGCAGAGGAAGAAGAAACTTCAGAGGTAGAGGAGGCAGAAACAATTCCAGCAAAAGATCAGATTTGAAGTGGAAGCGTTGTGGAAAGATTGGACACATAATAGATCAATGTTGGGCTTCGTGGGACTCCATCAAAGACATACATAACCAGAAGAAAGATGACAATAAGAACCAAGATGCTAGTAAATCTTCAGATTTTGCTCATTGTATTGTTGCACATTGTAATCTTGGTATTAATGAAATGATTTCACTTTCATCTTACATAGATTGTTGGCTACTTGATACTGGTGCAACATCACACATGAATTTTAGAAAAGACCGTTTTGAAGAACTTAATGAAACAATAAATGGCATAGTTTAATTTGCAGATAAGTCAAGTCCTAAACCAAAGGGAATGGGCACCATTCGGCTGAAGATGCCTGGATTCCCTGATTTCTTGTTGAAGAATGTTCTTTATCTTCTAGATTTGCAGAGAATCCTGCTGTCCTTGGTGCAGATTCGACAGCAAGGCCATTCCATCCACATGTTTAATGGAATCGTAGAAATAAGAAACTCCTCTGACAACCAAGTCATCATGACTAGATACGAAGATGGGAAGCTGCTGAAGCTAAAGGGTTCATCTGCAAGGGTTCAGAAGTATGCCTACCTCTCTCAGCATGGAGAAGGTAATTTGTCATCAAGTTTATTGTGGCATGCAAGATTTGGTCATCTGAATTATAATAGTCTTCGTTTGTTGAGAAAGAATGGTGTATTTGGTTTTCCCACCATTCCCAAAGAGAAGAGCAAATGTGATGCATGTATATTAGGGAAGCACAGTAAGCTGCCATTCCATGAATCTAATTTCAGAACAAGTAGGAAATTAGAATTAGTGCATTCTGATTTATGTGGCCCAATTCCAACTCCTTCTGCCAATGGGAATACGTATTTTATGACCTTTGTTGATGACTACTGAAGAATGTGCTGGATTTACTCATTAAAGACAAAATCAGAAGCATTTCAAACATTCAAGGACTTTCATGCATTGATAGAAA
>LPNX010807195.1:379766-450926 GCA_001517045.1 Pseudotsuga menziesii
CAAGGAATACCATTTGTATGATGAGGTAAACAAGAAGTTTGTTATTTCCAGAGATGTCATTTTTCTTGAGACTAATAAAAATGACCAGTCCATTGAGAGACATCTTGATCATTTGGAAAAATATCCTCATCCAAAGAAATATTCTGAAAATTAATATGAAATTCCAAACCTTGAAGGGGAGATTCCTATTCTGGATCAACCTTTGGAATTTCCATATGAAGCACCGACTCCCCCGCATGAAGAAGTTCCTGCTACTTCACCTGAATAAACATATTCAACTGGATGATGTGATTGAGAGACTTGGAAGACTCAACCTTGAAGGAAATGAAGCACCACCAGCTGATCAACCAGGACCATCACTGAATATTCCTAAATGGGCCACAAAGACACTTGAAAGTGTCCATCCAGATGAAGTTGGAAAGACAGGAACGAGAAGTTCAAAAAGACATGAAGATGGAGGAGAAGCAAATAATTCAGGTGATGACATGGATGTATCATTTTATTGTGAATTTAATTTATCTGCTAACTTTGAACCAACTTCCTTTGAAGAAGCTTCTAATTGAGTTGAGTGGAAAGAAGCTATGCATAATGAGTATGATGCACTCATGAAGAATGGAACTTGGAAGCTGGTTGACCCTCCAGTTGGAACCAAACCAATTGGCTGCAAGTGGGTGTACAAGAACAAATACAGATTAGATGGCTCACTTGACAAGCACAAAGAGAGGCTTGTAGCAAAAGGCTATGCACAGAAGGAAGGAATTGACTATGAAGAAACGTTTTCTCCTACAGCAAAATGGGCTACCATCCGTACCTTAATCTCTTTAGCTACTCAGAATGGGTGGAAAGTTCATCAGATGGATGTGAAGACTGCTTTCTTGAATGGAGACTTGAAATAGAATGTCTTCATGTCTCAGCCAGAAGGCTTTGTTGTGAAAGGAAAAGAACAAAAGGTATGCAATCTTGTCAAATCCTTGTATGGCCTAAAACAAGCGCCTCGCGCATGGTATGAAAAATTAACCGAGCATGTTTTGAAGTTAAATTTCAAACATTTTGATCTTGATGATGCAACACTATTTATAAAGAAACTTGGAAGATTTGTTGTGTATCTTGTGGTGTACGTAGATGATCTTTTGATGACAGGGAACAATGAGAGCTATATAGCATCCATAAAGAAAGATTTGAAAAATATCTTTGAAATGATAGATATGGGACATCTCCACTATTACTCAGGAATTGAAGTCACTCAACATCCTAAGTACATATTCCTATCTCAGAAAAAATACGTTGGAGAACTACTAGACAAATTTTGCATGACAGAATGCAACCCTATCTCTACTCCAATGGAACAAAAAATGAAGCTCACATCAAGCGAAGGAAAAGAATTTGAAGATGCGACCAAGTATCAACAACTTGTAGGAAGACTTATCTACCTTACAACAACTAGACTAGATATTTCTTATGTTGTTGGCATACTTTCAAGGTTCATGCATAAACCTTGTGAAGGACACTAGTCAGCTACAAAAAGAGTTCTAAGATACTTGAAGGGGAATCAAGACATTGGACTCAAGTACTCTAAGGTGGATAACTTCAAACTTATTGGGTACTCAGGCTCATATTTTGATGGCGATAAGGAGACAGGAGTATCAACTTCTGGATACACTATGAGTCTTGGATCAGCAGCTGTCTCATGGAGATCACGCAAACAGTCAGTTCCGACAGATTCAACAATAGAAGTAGAATATGTGGCTGCAGCTGAAGCAATGAAAGAAATAGTATGGCTCAGGAATATACTTGAAGATTTGCAAGAAAAAAAAGAGAACTCCAGTCCATTATTGATTGACAATACTTCTGTAATCAAGCTGGCTAAGAATCCCAGATTCCATGATCGAACCAAACACATCAACACAAAGTATCATTTGATTTGACATCATGTAGAGGCCAAGACAGTCCTTCGACATTGTTCCACAAATGATCAAGTTGTAGACTTCTTCACTAAATCACTTCGACGAGAAAAATTTGAAAGATTCAGAAACATGCTCGGACTTACTAACACCCCTTTGGATTAAGGGGGGGATTGTTGGAATATAATCCGTCGGGATTATATTTTGTAAATAAATAAAGGAAAATGAATAGTTATGTATGAAGCTGAAAAGGCTGGTCGAAAGATGAAACTCAACCAACATATGTAATGTATAAATAAATGATTTTGCAATAGAATAAAGGAATTCGGGAGTTATTTCACTTGACAGTTTTGTATGTACCATCTCTAGCAGCAAATATCCTTAGTGTCTATCAGATGACACATATAGGAGTGCCTAAGAGAGTCTCTTTTAGCCCAAATGATGTTGAGATAACAGAAATTGCATCCAAGAAACTCATTGCAAAAGGCATTGCAAATCATCATGCAAAAGTCTATGAGTTCTCTCACTTTGTTGCGGATGCAAAGCCCACCGCTCTGCTAACTCATGGAAATGAGGTTAGTAGGCTATGGCATGAGAGGTTTGGCCATATTAATTTCAAATATTTGCAGCAATTACAGAAAAACTCCATGGTTGAAGGCCTCCCGGTCATTAAGGAAACCACGGGAATTTGCAAGGGCTGTGTGATTGGAAAACACCTTGAGCACAAGTTCGATCGGGGGAAGGCAAACCGAGTTACAAGCATATTGGGGATGATACATTCTGATATCAGCGGTCCAATTCCTATCACATACATGAATGGATCAAGGTACCTCCTTACTTTTATTGATGATTTTTCAAGGTATACATAGGTTTTCTTTCTCAAAAAGAAATCAGAAGTATGTGAAAATTTTTCTGAATTGAAGGCCTTGATCGAAAATGCCTCTGGGCTTAAGATCAATATCTTGAGATCTGATAATGGAGGGAAGTATGTTAGTAATTATTTTCTGTACATATTCTCCCAAATTGGTATTCATGTCCAGCATTCAATTCCCTACACTCCCCAGCAGAACGGAGTAGCAGAAAGGAAGAACCGGTCTCTCAAGGAGATAGCCACCTGTATGTTGGAATCTAAGGAGCTTGCTGCAAATTTGTGGGATGAATCCATGCATGCTGTAGCATACATTCAGAACAGTTTGCCACATTCATTTGTGAAAGGGAAGACCCCTTTCAAATCATACTTCAGACACAAGCCAGATGTGTCGAACCTACAGGTGTTTGGGTCCACTGCATGGGCCCGGATTCCGCTTGATAAAAGAAGGGATTTGTAACCGCAAAGCATAGAATGTCTATTTATTGGGTATCCTAATGAATCTAAGGGTTTCAAGCTGCTGGATATCAAGTCCAAACAGATCATCATCTAGAGAAGTGTCAAGTTTGATGAGCCTCTTCAGGAGGTGGAACTAGTGAAGGAGAAAACTGCTGATTTTCCTTCCTATTCTACTGATTATTTGGATGATGAAATTGGGGGTGATGACCCTGATTTGGATCCTATGATTTATGATATCAGTGTGCAGAAATAATAATATTCTAAATCAGAACCTGAAGTGCAAAATCATCTTCCTACATGGGCCCGACAGACACTCTCCTCCGCAAGAGACAACATTGGAAATCCGGATGACACAAGGAGAACCCGGTCTGATTTCCAAAGAGCAGGTATTGCGCTCTATTGTCCCGATAATTTGCTGTCCAAAAATTGCTATTTGATGATTATTTCAGATCCAAAATCCTACTACTATTCTCGGAATGATCCGAGATGGCAAGTTGCCATGGATGAAGAGATGAATTGTCTTCAGAAAAACACTACTTGGGAGCTAGTTTCTCTTCCTCCGGGAAGGAAATTGGTTCAATGCAAGTGGGTGTTTCGGAAAAAGGTTGCTACTGATGGAATAAACTACAAATATAAGGCAAGGCTGGTAGAAAAAGGTTTCTCTTAGGTCCAAGGAGTGGACTACCATGAGACCCTTGCACCGGTTGCAAAAATGGACTCCATCCGCCTTGTTTTGGCAATTTTAGCATCCAAGCACTGGGAGGTGCATCACATGGATGTTAAGTAAGCCTTTATGCATGGATATATTCATGAGGAGATATAAATGAAGCAGCCTGAGGGCTACATCACTGATCCATCTTTGTTTTGCAAGCTAAAGAAGTCACTATACAGGTTAAAACAAGCCCCAAGAGAGTGGTATTCCAAGATGGATGCCTTCCTTCTCTCGCAAAACTTTCAAAGATGTAGATCAGATCAAAATGTGTATTTAAAGAAGAATTATGGTCATATAATTATCATTGTTTTATATGTTTATGAATTACTGATCACAGGTAGCACAGTTGCCTCCATTTCAGCCATCAAAACTACTCTCCATAATGCCTTTGAAATGAGTGATTTGGGGCTTCTAAAACAATTTTTGGGGCTCGAAATCGAGCAAAATTATGATGGGATTATGGTCACTCAGTCCAAATACACTTCAGACCTGTAATAAAGTTTAACATGGCTGAATTTAGGCCTACACCATTCCCTTTCCTTTTAGGGATCAGCCTTGAAGAAGGAAAAAGCACACCTCCCATGGACTGCACTATCTATCAACAACTGATTGGTAGCTTGTTGTACTTGACACATTCTAGGCCTGATATTTTTTATGTCATGAATGATGTATCAATATACATGTATCAGCCTCATGATATTCATTGGAAGGAAGCCAAGAGGATCCTCCAGTATATTCAGGGAACCAGGACCTACGACATTCACTATGCTGCAGACTTCGAGCTAGAGTTGGTTGGATACACAAATTTTGATTGGGTGGGGGATTCTATTGATCAGAATTCAACTTATGGATATGTGTTCATGTTTGGTGGTGGCCCCATTTGCTGTTCAAGCAAAAAACAGGATGCCATAGCACTATCTTCAGCAGAGGCCGAGTATCGAGGAGCGGTGAATGCTTGCATCCAAGCAGTTTGGTTGCAATGCATTCTTTTAGAGCTTGATCTTGGTAGTACTTTGTCCACTTTCCTCTTTTGTGACAATCAAAGTGCTATTAATATATCCATGGATCCAGTTACCAGGCAGAGGACCAAGCATGTAGAGATTCAAATTCACTATATCAAGGAGCTAGTGCATGGCAGGACCATCATTTTGCAATACTGCCCAACTGATGAGCAGATTGCAGACATCTTCACCAAGAGCTTTTCAGAAAATAAGTTCACTTACCTCCGTTCACTGTTGGGGGTGAGTTCATCAGGGTGATTCAGACTACTTTCAGTGTTCAGCTTGAGGGGGGGTTTTTCCCACTCGGTTTTCCCTCTTTTCCTCACTTAGTTTGTTTTGAGCATTGTTTCATTTTCAACATTATACAGGGTGACCTATGGCCTTAGTTTTCATGGCCCTAGCATTTTTATGCATTTGTGTTTTCTAACTCCTCCTAAGTATAGCTTAAGGGGGGGTGTTGGAGACATTTACCACCATACACACTCTTTTTGGTCAAATTGGCCTAGTTAAACCACTATCCTAAGTATAATTGACATTAATTGACATCATTGGAGCATTAATTGAAATCATCCAATCACACCCACACCTACCTACAGTCAAGGAGGCTAACTTAGCCTTCTCCTACATTCAAGGAGGCTAACTGGAGCACTCTGGGGGTGATCTGAGTGATATTAAAGCACCTAATTGCTAACTGGTGGTTACAATTAGTTCAACAAGTCAGTTAAGGTGCCTCCTCTCATTAAATATATTATTTAATGATTATTTAATGATCTGGAGTCAACAGGGGCGCCTCCACCAACTTTTGATGATCAGTTCAGCTTCAGTTAACCTCATCGGGGTTCATTGAAGTCATTGAAGCACTAGCACTTGATGGTTGGCTTGCTATGAAATGTGTTTGATCTCTTTCAGTTGATACTCAGTCATTTATTGCACTTCGACTTCAGTTAGGGTTTGGTGAGTCAATTAGGGTTTTGGTCAGTGGTTAACTGAGTGTGAACCAATGGCTTACAGTCAGTTAAGCTAGACTCACTCATTCAATTCGAATGACCTCCTTAGGTATTTGAGTTGCTCACTCATTCAAGCTGTAGCTTGACATTGTAATTGTAATTATTCATTTTTTATTGAATATACAGAGCGGCTACTATTTTGTAGACCGATTACACCATTTCATGAGTTATTTGTTGATTATTTCTTGATGAGATTGATTATTTGTTCCTAGATCAATGTGCAAGATTAATAAGATCATATTTGAAAAAATTGATGCAAGCCAAATTTCTCATGAGCATAAATATGAATACCTTGTAGTAGCTACTGGAGAACCAAGTTCAACTTCCTCATCACCACTTGAGCTTCAATAAGTTGACCAAATCAAGAAGAAAGAAGAAGTGGAGGTTCACTCCCATGAACCATCCTTATTTGAAGGGTCTTTGAAAGTGAGTGAAATGAATGTCCATGCAGCCCTTAACATACTTCATGACACTAAATAATTGGTATCAAATTCTTTTTGGAAAGTTTCTTCATTGGAGGATCCACCCTTCCTTGAAGACATGGAAAATATTCAAAGAGCAATGTGCACAATCAGAGGTAATTTCATGTATTTGATTTTTGATAGAAAAAAATTGGTTGAGCTTAATGAATGGTTACATGAATCATACTTGAATAATAATTAGGATATTAGTAAGCTCAAAACTGAAAATGAGCAACTTCTTAAGAGGTTGCAAGATACTTGTTCTTCCTCCCGTGTTTCATATTGTCATATGGTAGATTGCTTGGAGGATTCTCATGACATGAGGAATCATGAGAAACATGGAAAATTGCAGGTTCTTGATGTGTTTGAATATGATATTGGTGAGAGGCAATCACTTGTTGTGGTGGAAGAGGAACTTGAGTTTCCTCTTGAAAATGGTTACACACTTTTTGAAGAAGTGCATGATTCCACTACCTTGGAACCAACATATGAGTAAAGTGTCAAACTTTTGAGGGAGATGAATGTTCCTACCCCTATGGATCCTTCACATAATGAAAAGTTTGCACTTTATGATAATTTGGGGGAGTTTGTTCATTATCCTACATCCTACACTTCCATATTTTGCTGCATTCATCCTAATGAAGTATGGGTGAAAGGTTTCTTTTTAATGGTGCCACATGAGGAGTATGAAACTTCTATCTCTCCTTTTGATGACGACATTATTATAGCACCATATTATTTACATTTGCAGCAGAACCCTTTATTACATTATGATGATACACATCTACATTGGTGCACCTATGATGTTCACTTGGGTCACTTGGATACTCATGATTTTCCTTGCTCCTTGCCTAGTCCATTTGATGTTGGAAGAACTTCATCCCACACTTGGGTGAAGAGATATATGATTGAAGAACATTATTATTGGTAGCAACATCCTTTGATGTTTCATGATATATATATATATATATNCTTCCATGATTCTTTGATGAGGTACATTCTTGATGTAAACTTGTATGATGTTTTTATGTGCTTTCATGATATATATTTTGTACTCAAGATGTTTGGAAGGGTGCAATATAAGCAATGGGATACATGTATTACTTGGTTTCAATTTTGGGGGACAAGCAGTAGGGGATATTGAGTCACTACTTGAGAATGTGATTGGAATAAGAGTATAGCAGCAAAAATCATGGTGGTTCCTCTTTGAAACTTTATTGGAATCTTGGAAATTCAATTTTGGAAACTCAGTACCAACTTCAAAGAATTATACAAAAGCAAAAAGGGATGAAAGTTCAGAAAAGGGTTTTCAAAAGATGGAGGTAAAGATTATTTGTAAATTTTATTTTGAAGGATTTTATTAATCCTTTTGGTGTTAGTGGTGAGTTCACATGATATATCAATATTCAAATATCCACATATATTTACTTTTGGAAACACACAATTGTTTTACATGAGTGCCACTACTCAAATTGCAGCTAAGGTTTGAAGCAAAGTTTTGGAAGGAAAGAAGGTTATTAAAAACCAATGTTTGAAATTGGTTGAGGAAATAAATATTGAGTGGGTGGGACTTTTATGTGCCCAATTAAATAATTTCCAAATAAGACTACTTGGAAATAATGTTCCACCAACCTAGCAGTTCCTTAGGTTGAGATGGAGATATTAATTTTGTAATAAGGGGATATGGGACCCAAAAGGAATATATTTTACCATATTCAGATTTAAATGGGTCACATAAATGATAAATGATAATAAAATAAGGTGGAATGGGTGCATGAAGACACTTGGAATCTTGTGGATCCTTTGGATGACTAGATTCCCCACACACTTGGCAGGATCTTCATCCAATTTAGAACACATGGGTAATGCAATGTTATTGGAGGGTGATATGGCATCAAATATAATATAATTATCCAAGTAATTCAAATAGGAAAAGGAGAGTAACTCCCATGGAAGAGGAAGATACTAGAAGACAAGGTGTGCCACTTGGAAGGAGATTCCGTGCTCTCCTTTAAATGATGAAAGATTCTATGACAAGTATCAAAAATTCAGACATGATTGCATACATGAAAAATATGACATGAAATGGATAAAAATATACACCAATAGGTTTAATTTTTTATTTATAGGCATCCATTCGAATTGGGGAAGAATTGAAGCATGAAGAGGAAGACAAGTGTCATGAGAGTTACTGAACCACTAAGATGAGTTAGATGAATACCATGGAGGGAAATTAGACCTTAGGAGAGCTCATGAAATTAATAAAATGATTTCATGAGGAATTATAATGGATTTTGATCATTTTTTTTATTTTCCTTTGGCATTTTGGAGAGCTTTTGTTTGTCCATTGCATGGTGAGTGTTCATTCTCCCTGCTTGTGAACCAATTTTGAGGGAGTTGGATTCCTTTGAAAGTTGGTTGATGGAGAGGTCATTAATACATATAATTGGAGATTAATGAAGGATTTTTTATTTTCATTTTGAAGAACCATACATTCAAATTCTCATCTATTCCCCTATTCTCTCATTCCTTCTTCTCCATTCCCCCACACTCTCAAGTTGAGGGCGCACTTGTTGGAGTGGTGCTTACACTTTGATGAGTATATTTGGTGCCCAATATATGGAATATGATGTATAGATGTTTTATATAATGTAAATATTCTATTTAAGTCTAAATATCAAGAATACATATGTTAGAGTCTCACATTCCCATGCTCTAGAATAACTAGTTTTCATGGATTTGGCTTCAATATGGAAGTAGCTTTATATCATATTTGTATGTGGAAATTTATATGAGTTTGATGATTTTAGGGAACCCATATATTTTTTAATTCTCCGTAATTTAATTTCCATATGCTATTCATATCTAAATCGAAGGAACTCTTGTGTGAAAAGCTTGTATTCTCATGCCATTGTATCACTAGTTTTCATGGATTTTGGCTTCAATCCTAAAGTATTTTTATATCATATTTGTATGAGGGATATTCTCTGAGTTTTATGATGTTTTGACAGAAATATATTATGTGTTACTCTGAAATTTCATGTCCCTATTCTCCGTGGGTCGAAATCCAAGAAATACATATGCGAAACTCTTGAAATTCCATGCTACTAATTCACTAGTTTTCATGTATTTGACTCCCATACTGAATGAGTTGTATACAAGAATTGTATGAAGGGATTTATATGGTGTTTAATAATATTGGGGAATAAATTTTTATTATTTATATGGTCTCTATATGTCACATCCTGGTCTTAACCTTTAACTCTAACTTTCATATGTCAAAATCGAGCTAGTTATGCAATTTCCCCATAAGCAATTTCATTGAAAGTTATCAAATGAATGTGTAACTCTATAACTAGTTTGAAGAACTAATAAAAATGTGTAATAAAATTCCATGAGATATTTTATAAGTCCCCATACTCTTTTTATAAATTTGGTAGGGTTGTACATGAGTTGGGAAGCCCTTTTGGCCTACACCCCAGGGGAGATTTCATCACAAATTCCTAGTCATTTTTTCCCTTTTTGTCACTAGCCCCAAGCAAAGTTACAGAGGTATAAATTCAGTAATAAAGTGATATTAGAGTCTATTTATAGGTATTAAGACTCATAATATCATTCCATTTCAAATTCTATAACATTTGGGAACTCCTAGAGTCAAGATTAGTTAAGCTCTATTTTTGCCCAATTTGTAATTTTCTCCAAAATACCAAGTAGGGACATTGTATATTGGGTTAAATCAATAGATGTTTTATAAGTCCATGAGAGAGAATAATTGGGAAAGGTTTCTATGCATGCATTTTCCCTATTTGTGGCACTATTAGTTTATGTAATTTCCAATCATTCTTTTTAATGTTATTGTTGTATTTGGAATGTAATTGCTAGTTTGTTTGCAAATAAACCAGTTATTTATTGTTGATGTATTTGTAACTTCGGATTATATTCTGATGTATATTATCATTGTATTTTGTTGTACCTCCATTGGAGATGTGTTTTCCTCCTTGTGGGATGTCTTTATTGTGTCTATACATCGAGGTACAACCTTCGTTGTAAGTTAGAGCACTAGTCCCCAGTGTAACACCATGTTATGTGTATTTGGATTCCTTCTAGGATAATTCAGCTTTGTTAGTGAAACAGGTCATCCCATTCATGTAAAAGGTCAGTCACTTGATTAGTATAAATATGGAGGCACCCTCCCTCATTTATACACACCTCACACTCACTCAAGTTCGCATGAGAGAGAGAGAGAAGGGAGGAGAGATAGATAGCTGCTGAATATTGATTATTATTGGGATTTATCATCTTATGACACAATATTTGTGACTGTACTATTTAGAGGAAGTTTATGGGGTTTTCTCCTTTATGGTTTCCTCGGTGAAAATATTTGTTTCTTGAGTATCTGTTATATCTTATGCATCTTGCTGTACTTGTTATTATTTTAGATAAAGATCCTAATTAAGATAATAAGATCTAGAAAAACTAACATGGTATCCGAGCCTCTCTGAAAGAAGGAATTGCGCAAGTGCAAAAACTATGGCTTCCTAGTTCAAGGTATTCTCTCCATAGATCATCAAGAAAAGAGGGCTAGGGTAACTTGCCTCAATAGGGTGCATCTTTTGGTGGAAGTAGTTTCAGATTTGAAGAAGTTTCATTTTTGACCCTATCACAAGTGCCAGGAGAAACTAGGGCATCAAGTTTCAAAGGCTTCCCACCTCATTCTTGAGAAACTGACCTTGCTGACCAACTCGCCTCAAGGAGGCGCATCTTTCTGTCCAAATAGAATTCTCAAACTCCAAGTTTAGAAAATTAAGGTTTCTCTGACAACCCCTAGGTCAACCACCTCTAGAACCAGGTCGGACACCTCAAATCACTAAGATATAAATCTTAGCTATTTCCATTTGAGGTTCTCATTTGAAAATATGACTCACCATACTCATCTTGAGGAGAAACTTGGAGGGGCTGATAACTTTTGAGCATGGAAGTACATAATCTCCCTGATACTTGAAAAAAATGATTTGGATCAGTACATCACTAAGGAGGTTCCAGATGCAGAGGGAGATGAGGCTAAGGCTTCTCATAAGAGAAGCATGTCTAAGGCCAATAGAATCATTTTAGATTCTATTAAGGATAAACTCATTCCCCATGTGTCTTCATTCAAGACACCGAAGGAAGTATATGATGCTTTGACAAATATGTTCTAAGGAAATAACATCAACTGAAAGATAACTTTGAGGAACCTGTTGAATAATGTGAAGATACAGAACTCCAAGACTATAAAATATTACTTCATAAGGGTTTCTCAAATCAAAGAAAAACTTAAAGCGGTTGAAGAGAATGTTGAAGAAGGAGAAATTGTAATGACTACCTTGAATGGTATCCCTATATAATGGGACTCATTCATTCAAGGAATTTGTGCAAGAATGATGCTGATCTCTTTCAACAGACTTCGAGAAGAATGTGCACAAGAAGAAGCTCGACTCGTGACAAGAGAAGAGAAGATGGGAGAAACTGAAGATCAAGCTCTCGCAGTTCACACTAGGAAGAACTTCAAGAAGAAGGAGAAGAAGGAGAAATTTCATCACCACAAGAAGAAGGACAAGAAATAAAAGAAGATGAAGAAAGATCCTTCAAATGTTTGATGCCATACTTGTGATGAAAAGGGACACTTTGCAAGAGATTGTCCCATTAGGAAAAGGAGAAACCAAGCTCATGTTGTTGAAGATGATGAACCAACAAAAAAAAGATTCAGAAGAGAGAAGGATGATTCATATGTGCTAATCTTAACACTTACTGGCACTATCTTACACTGAAGCGATGATTGGATTATGTCTAGTGGAGCTTCTAAACACATGGTAAGATACAAGGAATCATTCATCAATATGTATGAACACGAGTCACCTCATAAGGTGAAACTTGGGGATGATTACCAATATCCCATAAAAGGGAGCGGATAAGCTTCATACAAGCTTGACTCTGGGTGTTGTATAGGAATAAACACCTTATAACCGAAGGTCTAGGGTTATCAACATACTGATAAAACTTGCAGGCAATCAAATTTAGAATACAAAAAGGAAACAAGAGGATAGAAAAGACTCACCCGATTCATGACTGTTGATCCTAGATTTGTCCTCTTCTGCTTTGCTTCTCCTCCAAAGCCTTCAGGGATGCTTCTCCTTCACTTGTAAAGAGCAAATCCTCCAAGTGCAAGCTTATACATGTATATAGAATAGGTTAGATAAATCATATATAAAGTGCTTAATCATAAGTATTCATCAAACCATGATACATGAAAGACATTAAAAACACATGTGGAAGAAGGATTATCTTTATTAACAATAGTGAATGAGTTCAGATTACAACCCAATGCCTGAGACAAGGAATCCTCTGCAACCAAAGGATTCTGAGTTCCACTGCTCCAAATACTTCTGAATAGACACCACCAGCATAACTTTGCTCTCCAAGTATGATTGATTAATGCCCTCCCCAAGGCCTTTATTTATACTTAGTGAAATAAGGCAGTTTCGAGGGTTGAGGAGGTTGAGACAGTTAAGATGATTATAGTTAAGGGCTTAACGAATCTCAAATAATCACAATTTATTATTTTTAATGTCAAAGGAAGGTGTACATGGGTATTAATACTGGAAACTCATGTATGACACGTGAGTTTCTCTAAGGGGAGCCCGCGTATAGATATGTACACGGGTTGCAATTACAAAGACTCGCGTATAGTAAACGACATGTTGTAGGAGAAGTTGCGTATGTACTCGGGTTGCATATAGACAAAGGCGCATACGGCACTTGACATATTCAAAGGTAAAAATAAAAAGCTGGATGGATGATAAATGTGGTTCATAACATGCCCATCTATAATGCTTTAGGCAACCTTCAATCCATAAGTGTCCTTTTGTGTGCCAACATAGGGAATGGTGGCACTCAGATGGAGAAGTGCCATTTGGGTAGATAACAGATGCCCCCTAATGTGTGAGGTCAGAGGGAAGCGATGGCCAAAATACATTATAATCTTTATCTTTGGAGAAATAAAAAATCCAATGGAGCAGAGGTAGTACCTGAAACAAATACATAATAATTTCATATACAAAGTCATATCTGAGGATGCTATGTTCAATATAATGGAACACTAGATCCTTTACAATATTTGAGTACATCATATGAGGCGGGTACTAGACCACGTATATTACAAAGGTGGATCGAAGCCACAATATACAATAATGATGAGTCTTCAAAGATCTGGAAGCTGTGTACATAAATGGAACATGATATTGCGCAACTTAGTCCATAAGTGAGGAACTAAGGTATTCATAAACAATCCCAAAGAACCAGTACAATCCAAGCCATGCGAATAAATGTAGGTTGAAATCAAACATGGAAAGGATTCAACAGTTTGTCAATCAATAGATGTTAATCGACAATTGAAGCAAAGGAATTCACCAATGATGAAAGTGAATCCTGAGGTACGATCATCAAAACTCTAGGTCTTCATCTTCAGGAAGTACTTAAACGAAACCATGCTGTGATAAGGAAGGCAATAGATCCTCCAACGGATCACAAGAGTGACTAGGCACTGGTAAAAAGAAGGGAGACACAATAGATAACATATATAACAATGATGGGATCAGGATAAAGATCAAACATTGGGTTGAATCGTTGAATAGTGAGCACGACACAGAGATGACCCAAGGAAACATTTTACTCATAGATAAAACAACTAGACTTATCTGTCATGCAGGAGACATGATCAGATTCCCTAGGTATAATGGACAAGAGGAGGAGTAGGAAACTCAAAGTAATAGTTGAACGAAAAGTGAACACTGAGACATGGGTATCGAAAAAAACAGAGAGTGCTATGTTCAAGGAGGACATACCGCCACTACTGAAAACAAGAGAAAACTTCTTCCTTACCTTCCCTGTTAAATTTTAACGAGTCTAGGAAAGTCAACTCGGATCCCTCTTCATTTTTTAACAAGCTTGAAGAGACGAGAAAATAATGCTTGATAGTGTCACTGATTCATGGATTTAATGAGCCCGAACTAGTACATGCTCAGTTGGTGTTTTCACGTTTAGAGAGTCTGAAAAACTCCAAAGAAGACTCCAGGGGGGTTCTTTTTCGGCCAAATTAGTCTCATGGGGCTGGAAAAGTATAAAACATACCACAGAAGAACTCTCTTAAGTTCCATAGAAGAAAAGGTGAACATTTTTTGTACTTAGTCAGGTAGGTCCGAAAAAGGTTAAATTACCACGTACCCAACACTCCTTCCAGAATAGCATGAATAGCTTGAGTTTTACGAGTGTGAAGGAAAGCAATATCACTCAGAAATATCCATTTGATTATGAGAAATGGGGCTTACAACAATAAACTCGTTGCTTTGTTCTTAAGTGTTTAACGAGCATGACAAAGACACAAAGTACACTTGGAATATTTTTCATGTTTAGGTCTAGAGCATGAAAAAGAGAAAACTAAGCTCATACCGGGCGTTCCTTTTCCGTAAATTTAGTCCCTCAGGTCCGAAAAAGTGATAAACCTATGCCTGAGAATACTCTTCTCAATTCAAAATAGAAAAGAGAGGGATCCTTTCTCGTATTATTCCGCATGGTCCGAGAAAGAGATAACCTACCACTGATGCCGATGCCCGTACACATATTCTTAACGAGCTTGAATGGACAATTTAACTCGACAGTCAAGTCTGTTTTAAAGGAGTTAGACCTAGACCTAAAGAAACTCCATAAGGGTGGGGAGTCCTATAAAATGATAGCTTGTAAAAAGAGATTCAGAAGAAGCTCTATTTGGTGTGAAAAATAGCTAAAAGGATACCCCTGTACCTGAAATAGTTGCGGCAGGAGTATCAAAGGACAACATAGGTTTTAAAGGAAAATACTCATGAAAAAGGGTCCTATCCACGGAAGAACAATGGTAAAAATAGGGAACTAATGGTTTATAATACCATGGTCCATGGAAAAATGTTGATTTCTAAGGTTAGTATAGATGCCAAAAATGCATTGGAAATGAAAAAACCACCCTATGGGAGCAAAAAACACTTTATAATGATGAAAAACCTGTTTCAAGGAAAAAAGAAATATGATATTAGTTGAATAGATTTCAAACTATAGGAAAAAACCCACTTTGAGAAATAAAATTTCTATAAATAGTTCAAAATCAAAACAAAACTCACCATTTTGAATTTTTAGCCATAAGAAGCAAGTTTTTACCTCTACCTTCATTCGATCGTTGTGGACAATATAGTGGATGAAATCAAATTCCGCAAGTTGCAGGTAAGCCTACACCCCGAGCTCTTCATTTTGATCGTAGGAATTATAATTTTGAGTCCCAATTTCATTATTAACAGCATCCTAAAGCATGCCACGGCGCGTACGCGAGTTCACAGTTTAAAGACTCGCGTACACGGGTTTTGTACGTGGGTTGCCTATAGAGACAGTCTCGTACAGTACGCGACATGTCTAACTAGACAGTCGCGTGTACTGCATGAAGGATAAAAGACTAATTATAGGAAATTTTTTTTGAAATTTTATATGAAATTGATGAATCAAATTACTTGTTTTGCTAGGTGTGAAGATGGTGTTGGAATGGAGGGAACGTGAACATGAAACTATGGACCAAGAAGCGCTCCAAAGTGCACCCACCGTACATCCATTATGAACGAGTGGGTTATTAAAGTTCTTTTCCACATCACCCATGTGGGCCAATGTCTGCCTATTGGAGTTCATGATAAACTATTGGGATCATGATTCGGGGATGTTTGACCTACAGGGTGAGACTTTGGAGATTACTGTCGAGGACATATATTTCATTACCGATCTGTCACGACGAGGAGCACCAGTCAACTTAGAGGGCACCGGCAGGGGCGGTGACCCTTTAAGTGTCTAGAACTACATAGATGTGTTTTGCACACCGGGTACCTAGAAGAGAGGGAGCTGTGTCCCTATTGCACATATCCGTGATTTCACACTACAGGTACTGACGAGCACCATCGTGAGGATTGCAGGATCCTCT
Source organism: Pseudotsuga menziesii (assembly GCA_001517045.1). Taxonomy (NCBI): domain Eukaryota; kingdom Viridiplantae; phylum Streptophyta; class Pinopsida; order Pinales; family Pinaceae; genus Pseudotsuga; species Pseudotsuga menziesii. The sequence continues at coordinate 396,200 of LPNX010807195.1, forward strand.
TCTTTACATTTAGCTACATGAAACCAAATGAGATTGGCAGTGGATTGTATGCATGGTGCCCTCTATGATTGGTGCTCAGGAGTTGTCCCCATTATCAAAAGACAACTCTCCGATTGTAAGAGAGGAAGGCGAAAGAAATTTGGGTATTCTAGCATATTGGTTGCCTTCTTCTTCTTCGAGAGTACCAGGGTTGAGCCTTTCCATACCTCTACCAGTCCGATCTCCACGTCAACCAAGGCTGAGCAGATGGGGAGACATCTTCCTCCATCAAGGAGGAGGAGACACAGTGCAAAGTGTATACGATAATGACTTCTACATCTGGTGGGAGTGACAACTACCGACACTAGAGCAGTTTCCATATGTTGGCATGGATTTCCGAGGTGATCTAGACCTTGTCCTCCCTCCAGGAGGAGCATGGGGAGAGCTAGGTAAACAATTTTTAAAATTTTTAAAATTTTTATGAATTTTAAAATGATAGATATATACATATATGTACAAGTCTTAATCTTATAAATGTGTCAAAATGCAGATATTGGACCGGTCCGTCCTGAGGGGCATCCACGCATGTTTGTTCGTCCTGTCATAAGCGAAGACCTGGGGCTTATTAGGGTTCTAGAGGGGAAGCTGGCCAGGCTAACCCAAAGAGTTCCCACCTTGCAGATAGAGCATATCCCGACCGTCATGCATGAGTTCGTTGTTGGAGTTCCACCGGTCTGGTTACGCCTTTTGAGGTGAGTGGCCAGGGTAGCTCTTGTATACATAGATGCGGTGGAGGCTGCCAAAGCCGAAGAGGCTGAGGAAGCCAGAGTACAGAGAGACCATGGGGACCAAGGTGGTCCAAGTGACCAGGATGGTCTTGCTTAGATCTAGGACATTTTGATGGACTGCGATCCACATTTTTGTATATTATACAGTTATGACGGAATCTGAGGATCAGACTCGACCTATCTATGGACATATATTTTACATATATATATATATATATATATATATTGTTGTCGGTTTATTTACAGGTGTTTTTATGTGCATGCTGTATATTTTTATGAAATGTGTGTTAGATGCCAATCTAAAATGTAAGTAGCAGATGCATCAGTCAATGAATTATGATTTTGTGGAATGTGATTGAATATAATAAATTCAAAATTTATTTCCAATAGCTGAATTTGCATGAACTAACGTAATAGAATAGGATTTCGTACCTGATAAGCTCGATTGAGCTGGGAGACCACCAGTTGAGAGTCCAGATGGACCTCGAGCTAGGTGATACCACGTGACAAAGCATCCCATAGAAGCTCAATTATAGCCCTATACTTAGCAACATTACTAGAAGCAGGACCTAAACAAGCACCTCCTGCGGCAACTAGTTGTCCTGAGGGAGAGTAAATGACCCACACTGCTAAGGCTAGATTACAAGTGTGGCGACTGGCGCCATCGGTGAACCTTATATACCTTTCAGAAGACATCTGCAACAACCAACAGATGGTATAAAAAACAAAAGCAGCAACCTAATGTACATAAAAATACATACAATAGAAATACAAGAAAAAGTGCTAAGCCTAAGCATAGTACTTCTTTAGGTAGAGCCCATTTCTAGGCTTAGGCAGCTTGTTCTCATTAAAATAAATTAACTCATATGCACCCTTCTTCAAGAATTTCGACAAGACATAAGGTCCTAACCACATGGCCTTGAATTTTCCTGCCCCTAGGGGTTCTTTGTCTTGGTCCCAAAGCAAGAGAAGTTCCCCCTCAGAGAAAACTCGAGGTTTGACCAATTTATCATATTGAGTTTTAACCCTATTATTATGAGCTTGATTAGCAGTGAGCACATCTCTACGCTGTTCATCAAGGTGTTCTAAATGTACCAAACATTCCTCAAGCTCTGTTGTATCAGGTAACACATGAATAGCTATTTTTAGAGACAGGATTTCACACTCAATCGGGGTAACTGCTTCCACTCCATGGATGAGTTGGAAGGGGGAGAAACCTGTAGCAGTTTTTATGTTAGTTCGATAGGCCCAAAGAGTAGGATATAGCATGATGTGCCAGTTAGAATGGGCTGCATCAATTGTACGTTTAAGGATAGCCTTTAAAGTTTTGTTTACAGCCTCAACCTGACCGTTTTCTTGCGGATAGTACGAAGATGAATGTTCTTGTCTGAATCCGAGCATAGTGGTCAGTTTCATCATCATGCTATTTTGAAAATGGCTGCCATGGTCAGTGACAATCACTTTGGGTATACCAAACCATGCTATAATCTGATTGAATACGAAGAAAGCTGTTGTTTCCCCGTCGGCTTTGAAAGTAGGCATTGCCTCTGCCCATTTCATAAAATTGTCAACAGCAACAATGATGTATTTATGTCCCCCAGCCGAGGCTGGGTTGCATTTCACGTAATCAATCCCCCATTTCATAAAGGGGCCTACCGAGACAATGGGAAATAATGGAGCGGGATGTGACCGCATTTTCCTGGTGTAAAGCTAACAAGGATGACAACGCTTCAAAGCTTCCACATAATCTTTGAAGATTGTGGGCCAGAAATAACCGGCACGTAGTATCTTCTGGGCTGTTGCTAACCTAGATAAATGACCCCCACATGCTCCACTATGGGAATCATTTAGGACAATCTCCGCTTCCTCATGGGTAAGGCATCGACGTAAGATGGAATCTACCCCTCGTCGATATAATGTATCTCCAATGATGAGGTAGTTCTTGGCATGAAGGCATAACTTACGTCATTCCTCCCATGAGGAAGTTGCAGGATACTTCAAAGTCTGGAGATATATAAGAATATCCCCATACCAAGGATCAGAGGTGGATATCAAAAAGATGTGCTCATCCGGGAATGAGTCATCTTCAACGGCTACATCTTCTTCTGTAGGAAATTCTGCTATAAGCTCAGCAAAAACTAAGGACTTTTTAGACTTAGCGGATTGAAAATCCAAGTCAAACTCTTAGAGAATGACTATCCATTTGTTGAATTTCCCCCCAACAATCCATCGGGACAAAACATATTGAAATGGATTCACATCCGCCACTACTGTTGTGGTCCTCAGTAAAATGTAGTGACGTAACCTCTAAACAACATAAACAGCTGCTAAGGCTAATTTCTCAATGTGGGAGTACCTAAGTTCAGGTCCAGCCAAAGCATGGCTAAGATAATAAACGACATGCTCTATGAGCTTATCGTCCTCCTGGACTAGCACTACCCCAATGGTCGACTCAGACGCGGCCAGATATAATATAAAATCCCTAGAATAATTTGGTAGATGCAGTAAGGGTGCCGACAATAAAGCTTTTTTCAATGCCTCGAAATCAAGTTGTGCAGTTTCATCCCATACAAATGGGGTGTCCTGTTTGAGTAGGCACATGAAACCTTTAGTAATCTTGGCATAGTTAACAATAAAATGTCGAAGAAAATTAGACTTCCCTTGCAGGATTTGAAGTTGCCTGATAGAACGAGGAGGAGGCAAATTTACAATGGCCTCAACTTTTAATGGATCCACCTCGATGCCTCTATTAGAGACAATGAACCCGAGCAATCTTCTTGACTCGACACAAAATACACACTTGTGGGGATTCAAGCAGATTTTATAATGTCTGCATCTCTCAAATATCAACCGTAAATGATCTCAATGTTGGATCCTCTTACGAGAATGTGCAGGAAGATCATCAAGGTATGGTTCGACAATGGCTTTAATATCATGGAAGGAAAAGTTCATAGCTCGTTGAAAGGTTTCCCTAGCATTTTTCAATCCAAAGGGCATTTTCTTGTACGCGAAGGTACCCGAAGGAGAAATGAAAGCAATTTTATGTTGGCCTTCCGGTTTTATTTGAATTTGATTGTAACCGGAGAAACCATCCATAAACGAGAACACGTCACTTCCCGCACAATCATCTATAATCTGGTCTATAAATAGCGTGGGATAGTTGTCCTTAGGACAGGCTTTATTCAAATATCTGAAGTCATTACATACGCGGATAGTCCCTTGCTTCTTATCAACAGGAACAGGGTTGGATACCCATTCTGTCAAAGCTATGGGATAGATAAAACCAGACTTTAACAGTTTTTCAACTTCAACCTTCACATCCACCGCTTTGAGCGGGTTAGCAGGTCTTAACTTTTGTCAAACTAGTTTGGCATCAGGATATGTTCGGATTTCGTGTTCAACAATCGATGGATCTATGCCTGGCATCTCCTCATATGATCAGGCAAAGACATCGCAGAATTCCTTAAACGAGGCAGTATAGATAGCAATCTCTTCAGGGGAGCAATTTGCACCGATGTATATGTTTTCCATGACATCAAGGTTTACAGAGATGTTAATAGGTATAGTGGCAGAAATATTTTCCATATTCCCCTTGGCAAACATTCCTTCCCTAGGTAAGGGATTGATGGGTGTATCAACATATTCTGATAGTCTCAAATGAAACTCTTGATTTTCTATTCTGCTTAGTTCTGGAAGAAAATAGGATCGATGGTGAAGATCCTCACAAATCTTACCACGTCTACTCACGACTTCCAAAATGGCTTCATCAGAAGGTAAAACCATGTCTAAAAAATCTCTAGAGTGCAAAGAGTTTTTCGTCCATGCGGGAAAATAGACTTCTTCCAGATCCTCCGAGACTGTAAGAGGATCTGGAATGGGATCAACAGTGGTTTGAGTGATAGCTTGGTAAGCTACCTCCACTGCCGATAAGGGAACTTCTGGTTCGTGGGGGGAAGGGAGAACCCAAGGATCAATCCTATCAACAATCGTGGCTATGGACCTCCCCACACTAGTAGAACCAATATAATTAACCGGGTTTGGAAGATCAAATGTGCCCATCAGTGATGTGTACATTCCAGCCCCCAAGCTCTGTGCAGTAGGTTTGACATGATCAACCAATGGCATAGCGGACTCATTAGACTCTAAACGACCTTTTTGAGTAAAATCAAGTTGGTCAATAGTAACCAACTTGCCCTCATGTGGAAAAACCATTACACGAAAGACAGCCGACGCAATAGTGGACATCGCATTGGTCCAGTTTCTTCCCAGGAGTAGATTATAGTCCAAGGGTGCATCAATCACTTCCACCTCAACAGACACTGCTTTCCTTGCCAGCTTAATTTCAAAAGCCGGAAGGATACCATGCAGACTGAAGGACCTTCCATCCAAAGCAGTAAATAGAGTGTTTGATGGGACCATCTCTGGGGATCCGAGAGCTTTCCAATAGGTTAAGGACATAACGCATGTAGAAGCACCCTCATCAACAACTGCCCTTTCAATGGTCTTTCCACCATGGATGTCATCTATTGATAAGGCTACATGATAAGGTAGGTGAATTTTAACATCAGACAAATAAAATTTTTCCATGAGACTTGATGAGTCCATGCTGCCTAAAGCTGCTAAGAGGGCATCCCGCTGGGCGGGACAACTCTGTAACACCTCTAAAGCTGACATTGCACATGGGGTTTGGGCTATATCTTCAACCCTGGAGTAGTTTGAAGTAGCCCTAGCATTAGGGTTATGCAAGGTCTTCTTGAAGACACCTTTTGGTATCTTTGACATAGTTTCAGCAGACTTCTCTATCGTGAGAGGGTTAGAAGTTTCACCTACGGCTTTACCCTTCTCAGAAGTCTCTTTCTCATAATTTTTATTCCTCGTATGTAACAAAGTCAACAATTGAACCATGTTGATATAGTTTGGGTCAGGGGAATTTTGAGTGCCCCCTACTACATTAGAAGCTGAAGTAGAGTTCTGTCCTTGGGGAAAAGGATCCTTCAGGACAGCCGGTTGTTGAGCTTTAAGCAGCTTTTGGGCTTGTTCCATAAGGGGACAAAGGTGAGTAAGGTGGTCCTCGTGGCACAAATTACATGGGAACTTAACCTTATTCTTTTCTTTCTTACCCCCATCAGCATTATTTGCGGGATTTTGCTTGTTTTGGTTTCCCTCTCCTTTCTTTCCTCTCTTTTTCTTCCCGTCGGGATGCTGATTGCCCTTCTGAGAGGTCTGTGTAAAAAAAATTGCACTCTATGGGGAGGGGGTAGCCTTTGCTTCCTCCGCTGTAGACTGATTGACAGATAACTGGTGAAGTTTCTTAGCCAAAGACTCTACGGTGGGAGAGTTAACGGATCCAACCACACCATCGACATGGGGTCCAGGATTAGGCTTCTCCGCATCGTGCGTAGGCCTCGGTGCCTTAGGGATAATCTCATACAAGATCCCATATTGTGAATAAATCAAATCCAATTGCTAGGCCTTGAGAATGGCTTCTTCTCCATTCGTCACTCCTAAGGTGGATACTTCCTTAGATATGTAGGGCAACAGGGATTTAAGGAACCACTCTAGTAGGAACTCAGGAGGGATAGTGGCTTTTATAAGGCTCTTTCACCTCCTCCACTCTTGGATGTGATCCGAGATGTGGGTAGCCTTGTTCTACCTAAAGGTAGATAACAAGTCCGTTCCAAAATCATATCGGGCCGGAAGTTGAAAGTGGCTAAGAAATGCACTAGCCAAGTCCCAGAAACTACTGAAAGCAGCAGAAGGTAACTCAATATACCATTTTTCTGTGGTACTTGTTAAGGTTCTCTGGAATAGCCTCAACCTAACTGAATCTTCATTCAGTGAATTCGAAGAACACCATAAATGAAATGTGGTGGCATGATCCCCAGGATATTCACCAACTTTGCCCTCAAATTTAGGGATGTCCGATGGCAATTTGGTGGGGACAGGTGGCCACGAGGGGTCATGCCTCACCGGGTCATTCATCAATTTTGACAAATCTGGCAAGTTTAATGCTTCCAGGAATGGAAGCTTGGGTCGAACCGGGGCACTAAATGTGCCAGCCTGGGGATTAGAGGGACCTGCCCCTGAATGCCCATAGGTAAAGGTGGGGTTGCCCCCTGCCACTGGTTGTGAAGTGGGTAGATTACTCTGAAACAGATTCCATCCGTAAGCCACAGGATTGTGAGTGGGAGGTGTAGTATAAGAATTTTGGGTCGTCCCAATAAAAACTAGGGTTTTAAAGACAGGAGCCGGTATCCCTCTGCTAAACAACAAAAAGCGAGAGCTTGTAAACGGGGCCGAAATTGAAGTTTGAAAACTTTTCCCGTAAGAGGTATTGTTTCCAAACTGCACTCCTACATAAGAAGGTGACAGGCCTACGTATGGAGTGGATGGGGGAATGTGCCCCCCATTCTAAGGAAATCCTTGGATGAAAGCCGAGGATCCTACTTGACCGCTCTGGGTAGTATATGGAAAGGAATAAGGAACGGTAGGTATACTAGGGATCCCAGTAACCATATCACTAGAAGTACCTACTAGGTTTGAGTGAACTAGTGGTTGGACCACCTGGCTCGCTGGAGTCAAAGGTGTAGAAGGTATAATAGATCTAGGGGCACTTACCGGGGGAGGTAGTACCCCTTCAGCTGGGACGGCTGTGGTGAACATGAAAGAACTTTCTCCCGGAGAAGACATAATCCTACCCACAGGGGCACCTAAAACAGGTGAATCAAAAGGTCTAACCTGAACGATCACAGGATCGTTTAAATCAGTCAAGGGTGTGTTAAAATTCCTTGCAAACTCGTCAGTATGCAATTCTTCTATCTCAACTGTATCGAGATTAAAACGGTTAGCTATAAGTTTTGGTTCACCTAGAAATTCACTTACTCCTATCAGTTCAAATGAACCGTCCATTTCCAATCTCCGCCTTTAGGGTGGAGGTGGAGGTTCCAATGTGACGAGAGGAGGAAGGTTTTGCTACCTTCTTGACCTTCTTATAGGTGGCTCCTCCACAATTGAAAATTTAACAAATCAAACCCCAAGGCCAACTAAACACAAGCAAAACCACAAAGCACACACTATAAGAATCCTAAAGCCTCAAACAATCAATCAAGGGTGAAATATATTCTTTCCCGAAGAAAGCTGAAGAACTATTACTTGGCGTCCCTGAAGTGGTTCTTAGGCACAAGCGGAGGAATCACCCACTGCCCTCCCACACTTACAACAAGGGTTACCTTCCAAGCCCGTCCAAGGTGAACCAGAAATAGCCTTCTGGTTTACCTAGGTATGAACCCTAAATGTCAAGAGACTAAAGGATACCTTAGCTATACCAACAGTCTGGGGGGACAGTCGCAATCCTGACTCGTATGCATGGGCAGGGTAGCTGAGCCCGAAACTATGTCTAGGACATAATCCCCAAATCCGTAAAAGTATTGATTACATTTTGACAAGGAATCAGAGGGTTATCTCCTCAGTCCAATGCCTCCACGCGGCCTCGTGCTTGACTCCCTTTTGAGAGGAGCTTCCCAGATACAATTGATAAAGACAAGGATTTACCTAAAGAATGGTCCACTACGTCTGAATTTTAAAACTTATGGGAAGTTTACACTTCCTATCCCACAAGTCTAGCCTAAGCTAGTGGGTGAAAGGCCCCTCAAAATAAAAATTATTAGTAAATTTTAATTATTGCGTTCATTTTAAAGGGATTTTTCTTACTCAGAAGGAAATGGAGTGATGAACTATGGTGTTTTTGACTCGATAAGAAATAAAAAAGTAAAGGTGTATTTTTTTTCAAAGCAAATTGCCACTATTAAAGAAAACTTCTTTTTCTTTTTGTAAATATAGATTGATGAACAAATGCAATGATAAAGAGAAACTAAGACTATGTTTTTGTAGTTTTTGAGATTATATTTTAAAACTGAAATGAAAACTACTTATGCAAAAGCTTGAAAGTGTTTTTATTTTCACTTTTTAAAATGCTCAAACTCTACCATGCACCTAAAATGCACTGAACTTGACTATACTTGGATCAAATCAACTATATAAAATAAACAAACTGAAGTAAACAGGTGAAATAAAACCAAGAATCAACCAACAAGGGAAGACCGGGAAACCTAGCTTGAGTGTGTACAATGATAAGAAATCACTGTAAACTCACAAAGGTAAGTGACAAACCAACTACTATCAAAAGATAGACTAGAAAAACAAAGCCCAAAACCTTGATCACTGATTCAGACAGAGACACTTCAGCCTATAACCCAAACAGGCCAACCTACTTCAAAATGCCTACAGAAGACAATCCAAACAAAAGAAACCCAAGGGATTTACGAGAAAGCACAAAGTGTGGTCACCAAGGTCTTCAGACTAACTATACAGTATTTATAAAGAAAGACAACTAACAAACAAGAATCACCAAAGGATAGGGACAAGCAAACCCTAGCCCAAAAATCCCTATTTCCAGGCTTGTACGCGACTGTGTATAATGGTAACTCACGTACTGTACATGACTGTCCAAGAGAGAAACCCACATATGCAGGCCTCTGTACCCGACTATGTATGAGAGCAACCCGTGTACAGGTACAAAATTTTTCTCAAAAAGAAAAAAGAAAAATCCACAAGGCTTTCAAACACTATGGTAAGCATGAACTGGGATAAAACACCACACACAAACTTCAAAGCAAAGACTGGTCAAGGGTGACAGAAATAACCTACAGCAGTCTGGGCTCCCCAACAGAGTCACCAATTCTGTTGTACATGAATAAACACCTTATAACCAAAGGTCTGGGGTTATCAACATACTCATAAAACTTGCAGGTAATCGACTTTAGAATACAGAAAGGAAACAAGAGAATAGAAAAGACTCACTCGATTCACGATGGTTTATCCTAGCTTTGTCCTCTTCTGCTCTGCTTCTCCTCCAAAGCCTTCAGGGATGCTTCTCCTTCACCTGTAAAGAGAAAATCCTCCAAGTGCAAGCTTATACATGTATATAGAACAGGTTAGATAAATCATATATAAAGTGCTTAATCACAAGTATTCATCAAACCATGATACATGAAAGACATTCAAAACACATGTGGAAAAAGGATTCTCTTTATTAACGATAGTGAATGAGTTCAGATTACAACCCAACGCCTGAGACAAGGACTCCTCTGCAACCAAAGGATTCTGAGTTCCACTACTCTAAAGAGTTCGGAATAGACACCACCAGCATAACTTTGATCTCCAAGTATGATTGATTAATGCCCTCCCCAAGGACTTTATTTATACTTAGTGAAATAAGGCAGTTTCGAGGGTTGAGGAGGTTGAAACAGTTAAGATGATTATAGTTAAGGGCTTAACAAATCTCAAATAATCTCAATTTATTATTTTTAATGTCAAAGGAAGGTGTATGCAGGTATTAATACTAGCAACTCATGTATGACACGTGAGTTGCTCTAAGGGGAGCCCGCGTACAGATCTGTACGCGGGTTGCAATTACAAAGACTCGCGTATAGTATGTGACATGATGTAGGAGAAGTCGCGTATGTACGTGGGTTGCATATAGACAAAGGTGCGTATGGCACTTGACATATTCAAAGGTAAAAATAACAAGCTGGATGGATGATAAATGTAGTTCATAACATGCCCATCTATAGTGTTTTAGGCAACCTTCAATCCATAAGTGTCCTTTTGTGTGCCAACATAGGGAATGTTGGCACTCGGACGGAGAAGTGCCATTTGGGTAGATAACACCGAGAAATACTTAAAGATGAAGGATGTGGTATATGTTCCAGGATTGAAGAAGAATCTTCTCTCCATATCTGCACTAGATGCAAAGGGAATTAGAGTTGCATTTGTCGATGGAAAAGTTCTAATGTGGCCTATAGGGAATACAATAGAGGATGAAACGATGAATGGAGAAGAGGACAAATGCTTGTACAAGTTAAAGGGACAACCTGAACAAGCACTGGTTCATGAGTCAATTGAACCAAGAGAAATATGGCACCGAAGGATTGCACATGTGCACTACTGAGCACTACCGATGGCAAGTAAAGTCGTCTCTAGATTGCCAGAGATCTAGGGCATGAAGGAATTTGCAAAGGATGTGCACAAGGAAATAATGTAAATAAGACATTTCCCAATAGTGAGAGAAAGGACAAAGGAATACTGGAGATAGTACACTCAGATGTATGTGGACCCTGTTATCACATATATAGTAGTCAAGCTACCATATTCTATTTTTCATATTCCAGAACACTTTTTCAGCCATTTCCCTTACATATGAGATGATGAGATGGATCACTATTTGATGATGGACTATAGTACTTTCCCATGCCATGACTGAGTATCAGGACACTCAGACCCGAGGACTGATGTAGCCATTTAGCCATTTACAGAGCAGTTACTATTTCCTAGAGTTGCATCAACTATTTCTGAGTGGACAGATGTTGGCTCAGATTGGTTATTTACATGTATATGACTCAATAGATATTATCTTGTGTTATGGTTATTATTGCTTTTATACTCATTCTTGTGACATGTCTTAGCATCTAGTGTCATGATCTGGCGGTCATATAAATATGTGGACCTCGTTGTATTGATATTATGTATGTATGTCTCTACTTAGACTTGGAAGTTCTTGACCCATACTCATTGGTTTTACCCTCCTTACGGATAATAGAGGTGATCATTCCCACCATACTTTGGCTTGCTAGTGTTTGTTTCATCATTCACTATCTTCACCCATCCATGACCTTCCAGTTATGTTTCTAACCCGACCTACTACTTGACTTGTGGCATGGAGGACATTTCCCCACTGTAGCCTCTTTGTTGGATAATCTTCCCTATTTATTTGTGTCTCGGCTCTGAGTTGCCTAGGTTGTGTTGGCTAAACTTGAAACAAATAGCATTGCCATCAATACAATGTATATGGAAATGAAATGAATATTTTGTGAAAATCCCATTCAAGAAAATAAGTCTTTTTGAACATACATGAATGCAAGGAAAGCCTAATGAAATTGGATTTGAAGTGTAAATGTGAAATGTAAAACCCATGCAACAAGTGTGTTTAAACACGCACGGAGCATGAAGCCTTAATAAATAAAAATCCGTGTAACAAATACATGGATAAAGGGTATGGAAACTCGAAGGACCAAAAATCAATGGTTCTTAAAAGTTATATCTAAAGATTGCTGTCCTGACTTGTATTTGATTTGGATTGTGAGCATTTGTCAAGGTGAATAAGCACCTATGAACATAACTTACCCATTTGTGAGACACTGCCATCGCCTGTGTTATTGCTTGTCTGACATATGCTAGAGTGAGTATCCTCTTTCCATATCCAAAGTGTCATAGTTTCAAGTTGGTAGTCACCCTTTAGCCTAGCCTATTGATTTTAGCCTTCACCCTTCACTAGCAAAATTATTACAACTATGAAGTGGGTATGGTCTTGAAAGTCTGGTTTGAGTTATAATTAATAATTAACAAACTCTAGATATTTGGTTGATAGATCATCAGTGAAATGATTACTAATTGTTATAATTGTTGCTTGAATTATTTGTAGAACATGTTTTAACCTCTAAACTCTTGCAAAAGATTGATGTTAGCATGGGTCATATTATTGATTATTTGATCATTTACATATTACTATTATTTTATATGTCTGGGCATATTAGATATTGTAGATGATCATGTAGAGATATATAGGGTGTATGAGTATACACCTTAGATGGATTTGGGCTCCCCGAGTCCAATGAGACAACTTATTTTTAGTTCCAGGAAGTTACAATGATGATTTGTCTCAGTATACCATTCTGGTGCAGTTTTGCCATGTTAAATGGCCTGTCAGAGCAGAAGGATGATTTGACCAGTTCACCTAGGGAACCGTATGAGGAGGGTGTGGTCCATCCACTTATTTTTACCACTATACCCCCTCCCAGAGAGTTTGGTGGGATCAGATGGACAATGCAGGCACTCCATGAGGCAGTTTGGGCAGGTTCACAATTCTTGAGGCAAATTAAAAATGGTGAAAATGTCTACTGAGGAATTCGATTTGGGCCACTAAGGAAAGGAAATGGCATGGGATGAGTTTTGATGATGAGTGTGATGTCTTTTTCCTCTTCTCCAGTAGTTTCAACATTCATATGGATCCACACCCATCTCTTCGACATATTTTATGATTTTCTAGAGCTTTTGGAGGCTCACGATTTTCCTAGAAAGGCATTATTTTGCACTTAATATTATATTTCTATTTATATTGTGCCATGGGGACACACTAGGGCTGTTATTTAATACCCCCTAGACCCACCATGAGATTTAGTCTTTTTTATTTTGTCATATTGAGTGGGATCCCCTCTTCTAGGGCGATTTGGTCCATTGACGTGGTATATTATTATATTGATCCATGTACTTTATGTTGAGCTCATCTCAGTCGTTGATTAGAACATTTTCATATTTCAATATCAGCCATCCATTTGAAATGTGGTTAGGATTTTGGTATCTCTCCGTCCTATTTAAAGAGGAGAGCTTCTCATTGTAAAGATGGTCTTTGGCTCTTGGAATCTTGATAATAGAAAAACTCTTTTTGTGGAAATTCACGGGTCTCCTTTGCATCTAGTGTTATTTGATGGTGATTGGAAGTTCTATTGATTCCCATCATTTGGGTATTTTTGGTGAGATCTATATTTTTGTAGAAACTTTGTTTTGTTTATAGGAGGGCGAATTCACTTGGGTGTTTTTGCAGGGCTTCCTAAACTCGCTTGTTTGGCATCGCTTGTATCAGGGGGTTATCATCAGTATCATTGTGATCTATGGTTTCATATTTTTATTTTTTTGTAGCATTTGTCCATTTCTCTTGATGCATCAAATATGATATGGTTGGCGTTTGTTGTGCAGGAGGTAGGGTGCATTGGCTTCCTTGGGCAAATCGATTTGCATAGAGTCTTCATCCAAATCTTCTCAAATTGATCAAGACAGAATAGATCATCATCATCGAGGCATATACAAGGTTATATATGTAAGATCCATAGGTTAGCTATTCTTTTCTTGCTTCCAATCCATTGGCACCTTTATTTTATTATCAAAACCCTAATTTAAAGTGATCGAAAAATTCTATGGATCAAAGCGCTTGATATTTTGGAAAACCATTTCTGGGTATTGTAGATTGGGTCAAACCCTAAGTGGGTCCTCCTAGGCCTTAGGCTTAGATGAATCCATTTGGCCCAAATACTAAGGCACTGATCTCTTAACCCTAGTGCAACACTCATTTGGCCAATTTTTCCGTCGTTTTGATCCTATCCCTGAATCTTGGGTACTTTGATACTATCATACCTTTCACCAAGTCCATCCACTGGTACTAGATAGCCTTGATCTTGTCCTTAACATCCCTACATTAGACATGGTTCCCAAGGAAGTGGAATTTTTTATTCGTTGGTACCTTGATTTTGGATCTAGTGGTAAAACTCATAGGTCACTTGTATTTCCACCTTGGATAAATTTCACACTTCATAAACCTCTTGATCCAACCCATAACTCACCTTGTGACTTCATCCATAGATTTAGGGTTGAATTCACCTTACACCTTATGTACTTCATCTTCCATTGATTTGATCTCTCCTGTCGGGAGGAGAACTGGGTCTCCCCCATCGTGTCTTGGGATAAGATAACATCAAGTGAATATTGCCTTGATTGGCATGACAAACATCCATTTGGGAGTCGAGGCTATCTTGGTTTCACCTCTTTGGTTTCCCATTCCTCTACCATCCACCTTGGATCCACCTCATAGGGGAAACTACAAGTCTGGTGATACCATTTTGGCGTTGTTGCCAGGGAGGTAGAGGCTTACCTTCGGTGTCTGTGAGTGTCCGTGCGTTAATCCATATCTTATTGCACCTGTTTATTTTGGTGGTTGCATTTCTAAATTCCATAATTTTATCAATCACCTTCTTAATTCACTCACCTCGCCTCTCCTACGACATATCTTTTTTTCGGTGAATTACTACTGTGGTTCACCTGGAGACTCCACCCCGCGACTCTACTAAGGACCGTACCCAACGTAGTAATCTGAGGTTCTAAAGTCATGTCTTACATTAGAGAGAGCAATTCAAAAAACAATATGATTATGAAAATGATGATTGAAATGAGCAAGTTGATACAAAATTTATACGGTTTGGTTTTAAATCAACACAAAGAAAATATAAGATGCGATGGAAATTTCCATAAACCTTTTGAGAATGTGTATACCAATGATTATCCTCAAAATAGTTCAGCTAGGAATATTTTAGATAATCAGGTCGTGACGAGGTCTCAAACAAGGAATAATGTGAAAAATCAAGAAAATTCTCCTGAACAAAGGAATACCACTAGTAAGATTCCTTCACAGCCATCAAATGTTCCTCATAAGGGCATCTTGAAGAAGAATTATTAGCCCTAGAAAATGCCATCGCAAGAGACCAGGAAGGAAATAAGTCCAGGCCTTTCTAAACCTCGACATAAAGAACCAATGCAAAGAAATTCATGTAAGCCTCCCTAGCAAAGAATTTCCTCGCGTGATACAAGAAAGTCTGAATATGAATATACTAGGAAATTTTTTTGGATCTTCAGTCATGATGTCTTTGAAAGATCTCATAGCCATCCCTTATGTTAGAATATAGGTAATGCATTTATTGGGATTAAAGAAAAGGGACAAGAACCAAGGAAAGCCTTGTATCTTAAAGGTTGATTTAAGCCATTTCTTTTCCAAACCAAATATCCCTGTACCTCTTAATGAATTACTAAATATCCCTTCCTTATTTAACCAAGCTACTCAATTTTTAGGGATCAAACCTAAGATTAAAGCTATTGAGAAACTAACAACTAAGAAAGACCCTCCCATAATTATTCAAAGTGTAACTGGCAATGGTGGTGGTCATCCCCCGTTCTATATAGATTTAGAAATAAACCAATTGATTCTTCACAATTGCATGCTATATTCAGGAGTAGAGGTTAACATTATGTCACTTAGGGTAATGGAACAGCTAGAGCTAAAGCCATCTAGACAGTTTAATAACGTATGTGGAATGGACTCTAGAACTGTTGATTCAAAAGGGATAATTGAGAATTTAAATATGAAGCTAGAAACATACCTAGAGATTGAAATAAACATGAATGTTTTAGTCTTAGATATACTTGATGCGTGGGGAATGTTTTTTTCTAGAGAATGTGCCGCTAAGTTAGGAGGAAGAATCCAAATGAAACTTTTGTATGCCGTCATCCCTATCGGAGAAAATGCCTCCTATATGTTAGTAAATGAAAAACCTATGACTAAACATGTGGAAACCCCTGAACACTGTTTTGAGGAAGCCATGCATCCTACAGATGAAGTTGGAAACTATATGGTTTTGGAAAATTATTGGGAAGAGCCTTGACAAGATTCTTTTCCTCCCATCCAAGTATGGAATATGCATTTTGATGGAGCTAAATCTAGGCACGGTGTTGGAGCATGAATTGTCCTTATTTACTCCTCTAGAGAAGAAAAGTATTTTTATTTCCGTCTTGATTTTTAAGCCACAAATAACGTGGTTGAGTATGATACCTTAATTTTGGGATTAGAGATTACCTGAGATCAAAAAATTAAATGCCTGAGTGTTATAGGTGATTCAGATTTAATTGTGTCCTAGGTAAAAAATCAATTTGTGGCCAAGAACAATAGGCGTAAAGATTATAGAAATGTTGTTTGGGATATTATTGAAATGTTTTATGCCTTTGGAATTCGAGAATTTCCAAGAGAGGAGAACACCTTGGATGATGCATTATTAGTAATAGCATGCACTTTTGAAATCCCAAATCACCTTAAAGAGAAGGAGTGTAAAGTTGAAGTGTTATTTAGACCATCGGTTCCCGACAATCAAGATCATTGGCAAGTTTTCGATAATGATGCTCAAATCATTGTGTTCTTACAACGCTCAAATAATTTTCAGAACTACAATGTTGATTTGGAAGATAAAGTAAACAACCTATCTTTGCAAGATCTTGATGTTATGAAGTTAGCAATCACTCTAGAGAACAATTTCAATAGGCATGATGAATATAAAGGTAAAAGAGCCAAACCAGTAGATGAGGTCATAGAGATCAACATTGGAACCCCAGTTTCTCCTAAAATGATTAAAATTGGAAAGAATTCTTCCCCAAAGGAAAGAAAAGCTATTGAAAATCTAATTAGGGAATACAAGGATGTTTTTGCTTGGATGTATGACGATCTTGAAACTTTTGATCCTGCCATTACTGAGCATACTATCCCATTGAAAGAGAAAAAACCTATATACAAAAGTTGCGATATGTTAATCCTAAGCTAGCTCCTTTGATAAGAAAATATCTTGAAAAGAGGTTAGCTGTTGGAATTATCTGACCAGTCCGACACACCACTTGGGTTTCTAATCCCGTGATTCTGAGAAAGAAGAGTGACGAAATCAATATATGCATATATTTTAGAAATCTAAATCAAGCATATCTTAAAGATAACTACCCTTTGCCAAACATGGAGAATTTACTGCAAAGTGTTACAGGCACATGTATGTTGTCAATGTTAGATGGTTTTTCGGGATACAATCAAGTGCGTATTAATGAAGATAGAGAAAAAAAAACTTTTACAAATCCATGGGGAACTTTTGAGTACAGAAGAATTCCTTTCGGATTATTAAACGTTGGCTCAACTTTTCAAAGAGCTATGAATCAAGCCTTCAATGACCTCATTCGAAAGATTATCACCATTTATCAAGATGACTTAACAGTTTTCTCCAAAGAACAATATGATCACGTGAAACATTTAAACAAGGTTTTTTATCGGTGCAGGAAGTTTGGTATATCTTTGAATCCAAAAAAATCCACTTTCGGAATTGATGAAGGTAAGTTATTGGGACATATTGTCTCTAAAGGAGGTATTGGGATAGATCCTGAGCGTGCCCAAGCCATTAATACTATTTCTGCACCCCATAATGTTGCTTCCCTGCTATCCTTCTTTGGAAAAATAAATTTCGTCCAAAGATTCATTCCGAACTTAGCGGAGTTAGCCAAGCCTCTAAATGCTCTTCTTAAGAAAGATGTAAATTTCATTTGGGAAAAAACCTGTGACTCATCATTCATTAAACTAAAGAAAGCCATTCCAGCTGCTCCTGTCTTAGCATGTCCTGATTACAACAATGAATTTCTGATCTATTCATACGCTTTTGATTACAAAAGAACAATGAAAATATTGAGCAAACTATAGCTTTTATGAGTTAAAACTTGAGAGATGCTTAGTTAAAATACACTACTACGAAGAAGCAAGCCTACGCTTTAGTAAAATCCCTAAAACATTTCAGAACTTACATAGGGTATTCTAAAATCAAATCTTTAGTGCCTTATCAAGCAGTAAAGGATGTTTGTTGGGGAAAAATATTAAACAAATTATAACATATATATCCAATGATTTAATTGTCAACTCGGACAGAGCGTAAACTTGTGAGGTACAGACAAAATATATGTAGGGGAAGAGTATTGCTAACCTATTCTACATTTGAAATTGAATCTAAGTTATGAAAACAAGAAATCATATGGAAATAAAACTAACCTAAGAAAGCATGAAATTGCATAAATTAAACTTGGTAAAGAAAGATTGAAATTAAACAAGGGAAATATAATCTATAACGAAAATTATGTAACAAATGACAAACGATAAATAGATATGAGCTCATGACAAATCTATACTAACAATTCATAAGAAAGAAATCATGAAAATCTATATTAACAACTCATAAGAAAGAAATCCAGATTAACATAAGAGAGAGTAGAATGATTTGCATTAAAGCATCATCTCCATTACATAACAATTAGAATCCACTCTATGACTAACTCTCAAAAGCTATAAACTATTCTATACTTCTACACCACTAGAGAGGCCTCTAACCAAAACGATGAGAGAGCCCTCCTATTTATACATGAATTCAAGATAACTGATCATAATTACAGATACACTCTTCTCTCAACTTATCCCTACAAATCCTCCAACAAATCCACTTTTCTCTCAACTTATTCCTTCAAATCCTCCAACAAATTTTGGATGAGATATTCTCTCCATATTTCCATGATCTTCTCCTTGAAATTAGCCCACATCTTGAAGATTAAATTCGAATTTGAAGCTAGGTAGTGATTTTTGAGCTTGCTAAAGTCTTGAAATACACCTGTAAGCATCACCAAACTCATCCAACTTTAAAGTATAATGAAAATATGTTATTTTTCTCAATAATTAACGACAAATTCACTCAAAATACTAAAAAATAAATGATTTGGAAAATGGTAATATAAACCCATATTTATTATGAAAGTGGTGAATATTAATGGTTTTATGGAAGGATAAAATGGGAATAAGGTGATAAATGGTATGTGAAAGATGAATAAAATGTGGTATTTTTGCGGCTCAACAATGTTTTATTGCAAGCAGATGGTATAGGTGTTAAAGGAAATTGGATTTGGATCCAAGAATATGATTTAGAGATCAAACCCATTAAAATTGTGAAATGTTAAGGTTTGGCCCAATTATTAGCTGAGAAAGGTAGTAGTCATGCAGTTAATCTTTCTAGTGAGCAGAAATCCCATATTTTGCATATTGATGAAGACCATGAATGGTATAAAAATATTATCTATTTTCTGAGAAATTTGTCTTGCCCTGATTATTTGATAGACCACCAAAGGAGAGTCTTAAGGTTGAAGGCTGAAGAGTATATATTAACTCAAGATGGTCTTGGTTGGAGGAAACCTTATGGAATAATTTTGAAATGTGTTAATGTGGAGGAATCTAAAACCATCATTAAGGAAATGCATGGGGGAATTTGTGGTGGACATTATGCACCTATAAAAGCTACTACAAAGATTATGAGGGCAGGATATTATTGTCCAACTCTTTTCAAGGATGTGCACTCTTTTGTGAGAACATGCCAAGAGTGTCATTTCTTCTTAGGAAAAACCAGGTTGCGAGCTTTTTCGCTAAACCGAGTTGTAATAGAAACTCATTTTCAACAATGAGGTATGGATTTTATTGGGCCCTTTGATTAGAATTCAAGTAATGGATATAAATACATATTGACTTGCACATACTACTTTACTCAATGGGTTGAAGCTATACCAACTAAGAAGTGTACAACTACAGTAGTCATCAAATTCCTGGAAGAAAACATTGTATCTCGGTATGTATATCCTATAAAGATAACCACTGACAATGGTAAAGCTTTTAGAAAACTAGAGATGTCAACTTTTTGCATGAATCATGGAATTACATTATCCCATTCATCTAACTATTATCCCCAAGGTAATGGTATCACTGAATCGAGTAATAAGAATTTGATTAATCTTTTAAAAAGAATGGTTGAAGAAAATAATAGAAGTTGGGATAACAAATTAAAGTATGCATTGTGGGCTGATAAAACGACAGTAAAATAATCATAGACAAAACTCCTTTCGAATTGGTTTATGGGAAAAATTGTAGACTTCCAATTAATATACAAATCCCAATATATGAATTCTTGCAACAATGTACTTCAGATTAGGAAGCATTTCAAGAAAGAATTGTCAAGTTAGTGGAACTTGATGAAGTAAGAAGGATGGCATTTGACAAAACTATTATTGAACAAGAGAGGGTCAAGGGAGATTTTGATTAAAGAACAAGAGATGTAAAATTTAGAATAGGAGACATAGTCTTTCTATGGGACAAATTAAAGGAGAAACCTGGGAACCATGGAAAGTTGGAAAAAATATGGATGGGTCCTTATCGAATAGCAAGTATAGGCAGAAAAGGACCAGTTTATTTGGAGACTTTGGATGGGGATGAATTTGAACTTCCTATGAATGGGATTCTACTAAAGAACTACTTCCCACCCATTACGTGAGTCTTGTTTTTCCTAATAGGTTAGAGTAGGTAGGACCTGAATAAGCCTCCTTTGGGAAGTAGTTTTTAACTTTTAGCCTGGTATTTTTTGTCTTTCCCCAAAGCTTGCCTTTGAATCTCTTAGTATAGTCCTGAGTTGTTACCATTTTTTCCTGCACAATAAAATCAAACTCCTTTTGAGTTATTAGATTAGATTTACTTTCTGCTTTTCAGATTCATACATTTCAGTTTCAGTATTTTCTTTTGTCTACGTATTGTTCTGATGACTAGTCTGTGAGTTTGGTATAGATCTCGACATTTTGCAGGTAGTGGATGACATTTTGGTAGTGTAAATTTGAGCACATAGATATGTAAAAAAACACACAACTCACAAAGTAGATCACACAATTTACTTAGCAATTGAAGAATGAAACAGTGCAAAAATGGCTTGCAGTTGTGAATGTTTTCATTAATCAAAAAGTAATCAGATAATAATTACAATGAAGTAAAATGGATTTAATATCCACATGAAATTCGAATCCACATGAAGAAATTCGAATTGATAGACTCTACTTGACTGTAGGTAACTAGGACCTTGTCTAAATCACTATCGGAGGACTCAGTAGTTAATTGACCTTGTCTAAACCACAACCGGAGTTCATCGAAGCTCTAAAACACAACTCAAGTGTTACATTCAGTGTTGACTAAGGTTAACTGACTGTGGTAGGTGAGAAATGTGCCCCACATGAGTGCAATCAAGTAAACCTAGCGCTAACTGAATGTAGAGGACTAGAACTGAATGTAACTGACTCCTAACTTAGCTTGACTAGTCATTAACTGAACTGAACTGAACTTGGTTGGTTTCGCACTCCCAATGGCTCCTAAATTGTAGGTATTGGTCTAGGAGGCTCCTAAACTGATGCAATCAAGTGCAATTAGTGGCAGTGAGCCTCAATTTGTGTTCCCCACACTTTAGTAACTGAAACATGTGCCCCAATTAGGCCAAGTGGACCCAATGGAGTTAATGAATATAAATAGACTGGATGGACTCCCGATTTAGACATGACTCCCAATTTAGACATATGACCAAATTTGGACAAGGGAGGATTAATAATCCTAACACCCCCCCTGAATGCTAACTTGGACAAACTGTGGGCCCTGGTAACTGAGACCTGTTGAGGCCTGGAAAATTGCAGGCAACAAAAACAAGAGATTATCCCCAGTCAACATTCCCAACTAGCCTGTGACTATCTGGTATGGGGAATCCATCCAGTTTGTGGTCTCGCTACCGCAGGTCAAGTAACAAAAATAAAGGGTTTTACCAGTTGTGGCCCGATCCACCGTGTATATTTTTTGTATTTTTTAAACTTTAAGTATGATATGCAAGTGCCTATATAATATGTAGATTGATAAAGAATACGAGGAGCGGTCACAATGTGATGCGCAGGTTCTTACCTCTCGTCTTAAACTCTCTCGCATCTAAATCACACACAACAGAAAACAAGACTAACTAAGCTGTCCCTAGGGAGCAAGATTATCAATTAATGAGTAATGTATTACTGCTCATATGTTAAGATAAATCACAGATAACTGTTCTTAGAATCAAAACACATAAACATGAATAGAGATATGCACAACAATATAGCTCGTCGTTTGTTAAAACATTAATTACTCATAGTGGAAATTATCATAAAATAAACCAGAGAACATTCATACAAGAACATAGGTTCAGAAAGTTAGAACGATCTCACAGTTAATGAAACACAGCTGAAAACGAAATAGTTCCCCTTCAACATTGTTCATTTCACCCCATTTGAACATTCCACACAGCACTTTCTCCAACAGGCAAAATTGTAATTATATTATTGCAAAACAAAATAGTTCCTCTTACAACAAGTTTTTCACAAGTATCACTGGGAAAAAGCCCTTCTTCCCTCTAACTTTCCTATATTTATACAAAAACCAACCAAAAGCTTTGAGTTGCCCCCCAACCGTTTTAATCTCATAGTTTTGTCATTTTGTGAATTCTCATGATTCAAACGTTATGTTTCAGATAAACACTTTTATGAAAACGGGACTAGTTTGGTAACTGACGAACTGCCCAAGCCTAAGCCTTTGCTCTTTAATGATTACGCTGTATAACTCCTTGGTCCTCTTGAGATCTGGTTGGTCTCAGAACTTCATTATCTTCTTTTCCTTGAGCAACAACTTAACTTCTTTATGCTTTAGCATGCTTTGTCCTCCAGCTACATCTTCTTTGCAGCAGTAATCCCCCAATGGATCTGAGAAAATTTCCTATGTCTATCTGTGATCAAACTAAAAACCATCATTTATCCAGACTACTTTCAATAAAACATAAACCATAATACCAATAAAATAAGTATTGAAAGTAAAACTCAAGACTGTGTTTTCAACGTGGAAACCTTAACTCGGTCAAAATAGAGAAATCTCGGTCGCCCATGGTGGGAAAACTAAGCAGCAGGTGGATAAACCCTCATTGGTGAAATGGAACACCAGACATCGGATGTTTAGCTCACTAAACCACCACTATGGTGGGCGATTAATGTTCTAAGGGTTCCAGAGCAAAACCAAACGTCGGTGAGATAAAACATTAGAAGAGGGCATCTAAACGTTGGAGGTTAGATCTACTACAACATCGGATGGTTAGTACACTACAAAGCCGCAATAGCGGAAGTTATACGGTCCAAAAATTCCATAGACTAGTCAACATCGGAGAAAAATAGAACAAAACATTGGCGAAAGGAAAAGCAGTGTGGCGGATGGTTAGTCTACTCTAGAGCCGCAATGGTGAAACACAATCAGCCCACGCCCTCTGATCAGAGTCAAAACATTCTGGAAAAACATCGCAAAGCAAAATTTGAAACAATAAAACCGCGCAATCGGCGAAAGAAACAACTAATCATCGGTCCAATCTCTATTTGTCCTCCGAAATAGTGACAACTAAAATTCCATTTCAAACCTCGACCAAACTTTGACAATGATTAAACAGCATGAAACTTGCTAAGTTCCATAGTCCAAAGCATTTGCAGACACAAACAATTTCTCGAAAAGCAAGAAAACAATTGGCCTCAAACAATCCAAACGTGTAGCAGAGTGGAAACAAAATGGTCTTCAACAAAATCAACAAGGAGGGTCCAATTTTTTTTAGAAATTTGGGAAAATGTTGCAGCTGTAACAAGACCATATGTCACCCATTACATCAAGTAAAATAAAGTAACTGCTTAATACAAGGAGATGGGGCAAAAACCACATGGGAAAAAATCCCCCCCCTCTATCTAAGCAGGTAGAATCAGGTCTCAAGTTTGAAAAACTTGAAATGTGTTTCTGCAATCTTCATCTCTATGATGTAGCAAAGCAGCATGCATGGTGTGTTGTGCACAGGTATTCTGGGGCCTGGCATGTAGACTTCTCCTTCTTCTCCAAAAATGATGATGGAAGGAAGGAGGAATGCAACCTCTGTCTCTTGCTGAATGAAGAGGTGTATGATCATATCCATTCTTCTGAATGTATTGAGATTGAGCCCTTTCCATATAGCATCTTACAAGGAGTCTATTGCATCTCCGTGAAGGAGGTAAGATAGGATGACATAGCGCAAGGGTCTTTCCTTTCTGAGTGTCAGGTGAGTTTCCAGTCATCTTTCTAGCTTCCAGTTTGGAAGTAGGGATTGAATCTAGATCTGAGCCACCCTGAATCTCAAGGTCATAAACTGATATAGATGGATTTGCAATACTATTAGAAGTTGTAAAAGAAGTAGATGCAATGATTTTACCTTCCCTTGCAAGTGGCTTTTGAGAGTGCATTGGTTCTGAAGGACGCATGAAATGTGAGAACTCATATGTTTTTGAAGCATGATTTGTAGTACCCTTTGCTATGATGCTCCCAGTAGAGATATCTGTGATCTCCACTGAGTCAGGACCAAAGATCACTCGCTTTGGAGATCCAGTATGGGTCATCTGATAGACAAATAACAGGTTTGAAGATAGGGAGGGAACGAATAACACATCTTTGAACCTTCCATGTTCAAGTTGGACAGATCCCTTCCCCTTTTTTTGACTTTACTATTATTTCCCATCTGAATACTAGGACAATCAAAGGACTGAAAAGAAGAGAATGATTCTCTGGATTCAGCCATATGGTTGGAAGCTCCAGAATCAATGAGGAAGACATCTGATTATGTGTAGCAAGCCTTCAGTTCATGGCCTTTCCTTTGGTATTCGTCATCTTCTTCTTCTTCAGAGTCATCCTTCCTTGCGTTAGCAGGTACATAAATGTTATGTTTCTTCAAAAGAAGAGTCATTTCATCAAGTTGTCTTCTCATATAGGAGCTTTCTGAATGAAAACACCTTCCACAGTAAGAGCAGAGGACCTTTCCTTTGCCATTATTCTTGCTTCTCTTTGAACCTAAAGGTTCTTTTGACTGCTTCATAGGGGACTCATCTCTTTGCTTCCCTTTGTCATTCCCTACCTTATCTCCTCTTGCAACTAGAGCTAGATCTTTGGGAGATCAAATGATCCCCATTTGGATCAATTTATCATTCTCAGAAATAAGAGATTGGATGAAGGCATTAAGAGTGGGCATATTCCAATTTGGAGTAGTGAGCTTGACTATTTGGAAGGTGGATACAAAGACTGAGTAGTCTACATTGAGCTTTGTGAGAATGGAAAGGATGAGCTGATCTTCATTTTTCTCCACTTTTCATTGCTTCAACTGATATATCAGGTTCTTGAACTTTGTGAAGAATTCATTTAGAGATTAGAAATTGGATGGATTTAGAGTAATCAGATCATTTTCTAGCTGATGGATCCTCATCTCATCATGCTTATCAAATAGGGAGGCAAGCTTGTCCCAAACCTCCTTGGGAGTCTTCAATTCTAGAATGTGGAACCAAAGATATTTAGATACTGAGAAGAGCAAGTGTCCATGGGATTCATCAAGCCTGTTCATGTACTTAGCTTTTTAACTGAATCTGGCTCTTCCTCTGTTTCTTCTGAGTCTGAAGAGCCCCTTGGTGCGGAGCATTGCCACCATGTCTCCCTTCCACTGGTGGTAGTTGAAGGGAGTGAGAGGCTCTATTTGATGAGCCATTTTGAATGTAATAAGAAGAACTGAGCTGCTGTAGCGAATGGAGTGAGAAGAAAGGGATGCTTGTAGCGAATGCTGTAGAAAAGGCTGATAACCTGTCACAAAATAAAACATACAAAGTAAGGTCGACAGTCTGCACTTTTGGAATTTCCTTCACACCCAGCATAGTTGATCAAGCAATCTTGATCAACAATTTCCTAACTTGGGATATTAAGTGGTAAATTCTCCGCTTCTGGTGCAGTACTGGAAGGAGCAATTTGCCCAAAAGGAATGATCCGGCTGGAGATTTGAGGAGGAGAGGAGTCTTGTCTACTGAGGCTCTGATACCATGTAAATTTGAGCACATAGATATGTAGACAAACACATAAATCACAAAGTAGATCAACAATTTACTCAGCAATTGAAGAATGAAACAGTGCAAAAATGGCTTGCAGCTGTGAATGCTTTCATTAATAAAAAAGTAATCAGATAATAATTACAATGAAGTAAAATGGATTTAATAGCCACATGAGGAAATTCAAATTGATAGACTCTACTTGATTGTAGGTAAATAGGACCTTGTATAAATCACTATCGGAGGACTCAGTGGTTAACTGACCTTGTTAAAACCATAACCGGAGTTCATCGGAGCTCTAAAACACAACTCAAGTGTTACATTCAGTGTTGACTAAGGTTAACTGACTGTGGCAGGTGAGAAATGCGCCCCACATGAGTGCAGTGAAGTAAACCCAGCGCTAACTAAATGTAGAGGACTAGAACTGAATGTAACTAACTCCTAACTTAGCTTGATTAGTCATTAACTGAACTGAACTAACCTTGGTTGGTTTCAACACTCCCAATGGCTCCTAAATTGTAGGGATTGGTCTAGGAGGCTCCTAAACTGATGCAATCAAGTGTAATCAGTGGCAGTGAGCCTCAATTTGTGTTCCCCACACTTTAGTAACTGAAACATGTGCCCCAATTAGGCCAAGAAGACCCAATGGTGTTAATGACTATAAATAGACTAGATGGACTCCTGATTTAGACATGACTCCCTATTTAGACATATGACCAAATTTGGACAAGGGAGGATTAATAATCCTAACAGGTAGTTGTTGCAGAGCTAGAGTGATGATGTGAGTAGCAGAGTGAGAGGACCAAAGATTCTGAGGTTCTCAATTGCTCTATTCAGCAGAGCACTTGTCCCAGATGGAGCTAGGCCAGGCCACCATATTCTATTTTTTAGATTCCAGTACACTGTTTCAGCTAGTTCCCTTACATATGAGATGTTGAGATGAGCATCTATAATGGATCACTATTTGATGATGGACTATAGTAATTTCCCATGCCATGACTGGGTTTCAGGACACTCAGACCTGAGAACTGGCGTAGTTATTTAGCCATTTACAGAGCAATTAGTATTTCCTAGAGTTGTAGCAACAGTTTCTCAGTGGATAGATGTTGGTTTAGATTGGTTATTTACATGTATATGACTTGGTATATATTATCTTGTGTTATGGTTATTATTTCTTTTATACTCATTCTTGTGAAATGTCTAAGCATCTAGTGTCATGATCTGGCAGTCATATAAATATGTGGATCTCATTGTATTGATATTATGTATGGATGTCCCTACTTAGAAATGGAAGTTCTTTACCCATACTCATTAGTTTTACCCTCCTTAGGGAGAATAGAGGGGATCATTCCCACCATTCTTTGGCTTGCTAGTGTTGGTTTCATCATTCACTATCTCCACCCATCCATGACCTTCCAATTATGTTTCTAATCCAATCTACTACTTTAATTGCGGCATGGAGGACCTTTCCCCACTATAACCTCCTTGTTGGATAAGCTTCCCTGTTTATTTGTGTCTCAGCTCTGAGTTTCCTAGGTTGTGTTGGCTAAACCTGAAACAAATAGCGCTGCCATCGATACAATGTATATGGAAATGAAATGAATATGTTGTGAAAAACCCATTCATGAAAAGAAGTGTTTTTGAACATACATGAATGCAAGGAAAGCCTAATGAAACTGGATTTGAAGTGTAAATGTGAAATGTAAAACCCATGCAACAAGTGTTTTTAAACACGCATGGAGGATGAAACCTTAATAAATAAAAATACGTGTAACAAATACATGGATCAAGGCTATGGAAACTCAAAGGCCCAAAAAGCAATGGTTCTTAAAAGTTATATCTAAATATTTCTGGCCTCACTTGTATTTTATTTGGATTGTGAGCATTTATCAAGGTGAATAAGTGCCTCTGAACGTAACTTACCTATTTGTGAGACACTGCCATCCCCTGTGGTTTTTCTTGTCTGACATATGCTAGAGTGAGTATCCCCTTTCCATATCCAAAGTATCACAGTGTCAAGTCGGTAGTCACCCTTTAGCCTAGCCTATTGATTTTAGCCTTCATCCTTCACTAGCAAAATGCTTACAACTATGAAGTGAGTATGGTCTTGAAAGTCTGGTCCGAGTTATAATTAATAATTAACAAACTCTATATATTTGGTGGATAGATCGTAAGTGAAATGATTACTAATTGTTATAATTGTTACTTGAATTATTTTTAGAGAATGTCTTAACCTCTAAACGCTTGCAACATATTGATGTTAGCCTGGGTCATATTATTGATTATTTGATCATTTACAAATTACTATTATTTTATCTCTTTGGGCATATTAGATACTGTACATGATCATGCAGATATCTGTAGGGTGTATGAATGTACAAATTAGATGGGTTTGGGCTTCCTGAATCCAATGAGAGAGTTTATTTTCAGTTTCGGGTAGTTACAGTGATTATTTGTCTCAATATACCATTCTGGTGCAGTTTTTCCATGTTAAATGGCCTGTCAAAGGAGAAGGATGATTTAACCAGTTCACTTAGGGAGCTCTATGAGGAGGGGGTGGTCCAGCCACTTATTTTTATCATTATACCCCCCTCCCAGAGAGCCTGGTGGGATCAATTGGACAACACAGGCACTCCAAGAGGCAGTTTGGGCAAGTTCACAGTTCCCGAGGCAAATTAAAAATGGTGAAAATGGCTACCGAGGAATTCGATTTGGGCTACTGAGGTAAGGAAATGGCATGGGATGAGTTTGATGATGAGTTTTATGTCTTCCACCTCTTCTCCAATAGTTTCAACATTCATATGGACCCACACCCATATTGTGCCATGGGGACACACTAGGGGTGTTAGTTAATACCCCCTGGACCCACCATGAGCTTTATTCATTTTTATTTTTTCATATTGAGTGGGATCCCCTTTCCTAGGGTGATTTGGTCCATTGATGTGTTATATTATTATATTGATCCATATACTTTATGTTGAGCTCATCTCAACCGTTGATTAGAAAATTTTGGTATTTTGATATTAGCCATCCATTTGAAAGGTTGTTAGGATTTTGGTATCTCTCCATCCTATTTAAAGAGGAGAGCTTCTCATTGTAAAGGTGGTCTTTGGCTCTTGGAATCTTGATAATATAAATACTCTTTTGTGGAAATCCTTGGGTTTCCTTTGCATCTGGTGTTCTTCGATGGTGATTGGAAATTCTATTGCTTCCTAGCATTTGGGTATTTGTGGTGAGATCTATATTTTTCATGGAAACTTGTTTTTTCTACAGGAGGGCGACTTCACTTGGGCATTTTTGCAGGGCTTCCTAAACTTGCTTCTTTGGTATCGCTTGTATCATGGGTTTATCATTAGTATCATTGTGATATATGGTTTCATCTTACTATTTTTCTATAGAATTTTTCCATTTCTCTTGATGCATTAAATATGATATGGTTAACGTTTGTTGTGCAGGAGGGAGGGCGCATTTTCTACCTTGAGCAGATCGATTTGCATAGAGTTTCATCAAAATATTCTCAATTTTATTGGGATGACATAGATCATCATCATCAATGCATCTACAAGGTTATCTAGGTAAGATCCATAGGTTATTTCTTCTTTTCTTGGCATCGCTTGTATCATGGGTTTATCATTAGTATCATTGTGATATATGGTTTCATCTTACTATTTTTCTATAGAATTTTTCCATTTCTCTTGATGCATTAAATATGATATGGTTAACGTTTGTTGTGCAGGAGGGAGGGCGCATTGTCTACCTTGAGCAGATCGATTTGCATAGAGTTTCATCAAAATATTCTCAATTTGATTGGGATGACATAGATCATCATCATCAATGCATCTACAAGGTTATCTAGGTAAGATCCATAGGTTATTTCTTCTTTTCTTGGTTCTAATCCATTGACACCTTTATTTTATTGTCAAAACCCTAATTTAAAGTGATCGAGAAATTCTATGGATCAAACCGCTTGATATTTTGGAAAACCATTTCTGGGGATTCTAGATAGGGTAAAACCCTAAGTGGGTCCTCCTAGGTGTCAATATTAGGTGACTCGATTGGGACGAAATACCAAGGCAATGATCTCTTAACCCTAGCCTAACCCTCATTTGGATAAATTTTCCTTCGTTTTGATCCTATCTTTGAGCCTTGGGTACTTTGATATTGTCATACCTTTCTTCAATTCCATCCTAGGCATCAGGATTAGGTGACTCCATTGGGACAAATTCCCAAGGAACTGATCTCTTAACCTTAGCGCAACCCTCATTTGGCCATTTTTTCCTTCATTTTGATCCTATATCTAAGGTTTGGGTACTTTGATACTGTCATACCTTTCTTCAAGTCCATCCACCGATACTATATAGCTTTGATATTTTCCTTAACATCCTTGCATTGGACATGATTCCCAAGGCAGTGGATTTTTTTATTCGTTGGTACCTTGCTTTTGGATCTAGTAGTAAAACTCATAAGACACTTTTATTTCCACCTTGGATCAATTTCACACTTCATAAACCTCTTGATCCAACCCATAGCTCACCTTGTGACTTAATCCATAGATCTAGGGTTTACTTCACCTTAAACCTTATCTACTTCATCTTCCATTGATTTTATCTGGTGTCTTGGTTTGATCTCTCTTGTCGGGAGTAGATATGGGTCTCCCCCATTGTTGTCTTAGGCTAGGATAACATCAAGTGAATATTTCCTCGATTGGCGTGGAAACCATCCATTTGGGAGTCGAGGCTATCTTAGTTTCACCTCTTTGGTTTCCCATACCTCTACCATCTACCTTGGATCCACCTCATAGGGGCAACTACAAGTCTGGTGATAACAGACCCATGTATTCTAGCTCATTAAGTGGGTATGTGTACTATGTTTCCTTTATAGATGATTTCTCACGTAAGATTTGGATATATTTCTTGAAAGGGAAAAATGAATTTTTCAGTAAGTTCAAGGAATATAAAGCCTTGGTTGAGAACCAAACCGATAGGAAGATCAAGTCTCTATGGCCAGATAATGGCAGAGAAGTAATCTCGGGAGAATTCAAGGAACTCTGCAGAGAGTCCAGGATTAAGAGGAAGTAGAGCAGTCCATACAATCCTCAAGAGAATATGGGATTGTGGAAAGAGAGAACTGAACCATCATGAAAGAAAAAATAATAATTCTACATGAGAAATATCTTCCTATACACCTTTGGGTGGAGGAAACAAGGAAAATTGTGTATGTACAAAACCGTACTCCTCATTGAGTACTTAACAAAAAGAATCCTAGAGAGGGTTTCTCAGGAGCAAAACTAGAAGTCATCCATCTAAGAATATTTGGCTGCTCGATGTACTTACATATCCCAAAGGAGGAAAGGACCAAGTTCGATCCATCTCGGAATAAGGGTATATTCGTAGGATACAATGATACATCAAAGGCCTATCGAATATACTTCATAGGATTTATCATTAGAGGTGTAACCTTTGATGAAGACTTGACATACTTCAGATCTAGGAGGACACCTATTCAAGAGGATGAGGAACATGAAGAAACAAGAGCCCAATATATGTACATTGGAGAAGAAATTCTAGAAGAACATGAATATCATGACATGGCATAACCACAAGAGCCGGTAGAGACAATCCTTGACTCCGACAAGAGAAAACCAGCATGGGCACGAGATGTCATATGAGAAGAAAAAAGGTGTGGTGCTCCAAAATGAATGCATAGAGAGAGAATAAGGGAAAATACCTACAATATCTATGTGGCCTTGCTATGTGACATCATTGACATAGAACCTTCCACCTATGAAGAGGCTGCAGAAAAGAAAGAATGGAAGGATGTTATGATCAAGGAATATCAATCGATCATGAAGAATGATGTTTGGCAGATAGCTCCTATATCGAAAACAAAGTCCATCATGAGTTCAAAGTGGATCTACAATATCAAGCATGCTGTAGATGGAAGCATCAAGAAATACAAGGCAAGGTTCGTAGCACGAAGCTTCTCCCAAAAATAAGGCATAGACTACGAAGAGACATTTGCACCTGTGGCGAGGTACACTTCCATTAGGACCATACTTGCATTGGAAATAGTTATGAAATGAAAAATACACCAGATGGATGTCCAAACAAATTTATTGAATGGTGTATTTTAGGAGGAAGTGTATGTGGAACAACCACTGGGATTCAAGACACATGACAGGAAGACACATGTGTGAAAATTGAAGAAGGCTTTGTATGGATTGAAATAAGCACCAAGAACATGGTATGATAGGATGCATAGCTTCCTGATGAGCCTAAGATTTACCAAGAGTAAAGTGGATTCCAAACTTTACTTCAAGTTTGAAGACAGAACACCAGTGATTTTCCTACTATATGTCGATGACTTATTTCTGATAGGAGAAGAAGAACTCATTAAAGATGCAAGGAGGAGACTTGCTACAGAGTTTGAGATGAAATAAATAGGTATGATTCACTAATTCTTAGGCATGTAGGTGTGGCATAGTACATATGGTATCTATAATGTCCCTTTTTAAATTTTTTACCAAAATGCCCATTTTTCTAATTTTTTCACAAATTTGGCTCTTGACTAGTTTTAGTGTCTTGGTCTCCAAATCAGCTAAATAGCTCCCCAATTATTCAGAGAAGGTGTATGAATGATGTAATAAATTAATTATTATTTTTAGTGGTGTATTATGTCCCTCCAATCACTTTTGTAATTCTGTAATAAATTCTGAACAAGATAGATGATTTTACTAGCAATTTTGGGCTCAAATCCCCCCCGGGGTAAGTGGTAGAAATGGCTTCCCAAATGTGCAGAAACCCACTCAAATTATTAAATTGAATCATGGTATGTTTATAATACATTATCATAGAATCATATTCATAACCAATCGACCGCCCATGGATGTTATCACTTCTTTCAATCATATATAAAAAACTAGTTTTGGACCCTTGGGGAAATGAGGTGTAATTTTCTCCAATTGCTATGAAATTTGAACCAATGGCCACAAATTATTACCTACTGAACATTAAAACCATAATATACTTTAATGAAACTCCATTCATTCATAAATCATCAATATTTTATACATCCATTCGAATCCATCAAGATTACAAGAGTTTACAACAAGGTAGTGGGGAAATGACACCGTTTCTTTATTATTGAGCAATAATACATGAGATTTATTGGCAATTATACCTAATATATTTATGAAATTAAATATCATATCATTTACATCAGAATAAAAAATACTAGAGCAAGAGAATCTCCCTCAAAGAGATGAATAGCTCACCAAGTGCTTCTCACTCCATAGAGCTGAAATATGGTGAGAAAACTTGAGATGAAAGGAAGAACAAGATGAAATTGATATGTACATGTTATAATGTATATTGCACCTGTAACTTATGAATCCATTTAATTTTCTTGAAATACCTGAGTGGCCTCTCCAAACACCAACTAGGATGGGAATCTTTCACCCTCGAAATTGGCTAAGGCATGAACTAGTCATCCACTAGCTCTCTCTCTTCACAATAATATTTTCACAAATGATCAAAAAGGAATTCTCATGGCTGATCCCTACATTTTATAAAAATTATTGGTCTTCTAAGGTTCCAAATCCACCCATAAACAAAATCCAAGTCGAATTGGTGTGGCTGCTCATGCTATGCCATGTGGCCTCTCTCTTCACCTTCCCTCTTCTCCCAAATTCGAGTAGGAGCCTCTTGGCCTTCTTCAAATCCCATGAGCACCATATAAGATGCTCTATTCAGGCCTGAAATGTCATATATGTCAGATTTCATCCTTCATATCTGACTTGTATCATAACTGTCATAGAATCTCCATCATTCGTGTCATAGATGTCATAAATGTAAGGGGAATCTAGCCAAGTGTCCATGAAACTCCCATTTGGCTCTTCCTCTCCCCATGTAAGTTAAAATTCATCCAAAATTATACCTATGAAGTATATGTACAAGTATATTAACCTTATAATCCATCCAAAAACATTAGGCTTCCCATAGATTCGAGATTGCAAGAGGAGGATGCCATTTAACATAGGAATTCTAGCTCGAGTGGGCCACATAGTCTCCATGTGTCTCCATTATCCATAACCATTTCATTTTTCACTTGAATTAATTTCATTAAATAAATATTTATTCCTTATAATGTCTAAACACCATTTATTAGCTCCCTTATTAACTTCCCAGTGTTTCCACCCAACCTAGGGAACTAGTAGGATTGATGGAATTTTCTTGCTATGCAATTATTTGAATGGGGACATTGCAGTTCTCCCCACCCAATATTTCTTGTCCTCAAGAAATTTCAGATTTTGATGCTGCAAAATATTCTCCTCTTCCCATGTGGCATATTCACTTGGTAGATCCTTCCATTGCACCAAGTATTCTTTGATTGTTCTGCTCCTCAATCTTCTCTCCCTTGTCTTCAAAACCTTTTTCGGAATAAGTGTGAGCTGTCCTTCATCATCCAAAAAAGTGAGTGTATATGAAATGATAATTTGATGACCAATAGATTTCTTGAGACAATAAACATGAAATACATTATGAATTTTACTCCCTTCCAGAAGTTCCAACTCATATGCTTCTTCTCCAATATTCCGGATTACCTTGTAGGGCCCATAGTATCTTGGATTTAGCTTTTCTGCTCCATTACTTTTGAGAGATGTTTTTTTGTATGGATGCAACCTCAAATACACTAAATAATCAACCTGAAAGGTCCTTTCCTCTCTATGTTTATCTGCATATTGTTTTTTCTGATTTTGGGCAACCTACAAATTGTGTTTTAAAAGCTTTAAAATTTCTTGGCTTTCTTCCACCCAATATTTAGATTTTGGAGTTCTACTATCGCCAAATATCATATCAAAAAATGTAAGTGCATCATAACCATATAATTCTCTAAAAGGAGACATCCCTATTGACATGTGAAAGGTGGTGTTGTAGCAAAACTCACCCCAGTGGAGCCATTTTGTCCAAGCTTTTTGCTGTTCTCCTACATAGTTTCAGAGGTACCCTTCCAACCATTTATTCACCCTATCTATTTTTCCATCAGTTTTGGGATGGTAGCTTGTACTTGGATTCAACTGAGTGCCCACCAATCTGAAAATTTCTTTCCAAAAAGCACTCATGAATCTACCATCTCTATCACTCACAATGCTCTTGGGGAGCCCATGCAATCTGAAGATTTCTTTGAGAAAAAAGGTCAGCCACTTGTGCAGAAATAAAATAGGGAATAGCATAAAATACATGAGAAATTTAGTCAATATATCGACTACCACAGATATGCAATCCTTTCCCAAAGATTTGGGAAAATCGGTGATGAAATCCATCGATATTTTGTCCCATTTTTGCTATGGAATGGGAAATGGTTGTAATAAAAGAGTTGGGTATGTGAGTTCTGATTTATTTTTCTGACATACCTTACATTCATTCACATACTTCTGAACATCTTCCTTCATCCCATTCCAATAGAACCTTTTCCTTAGTTTCCTATAGGTTTTGAAGATCCCCGGATGGCCTGTTAGTGGGGAATCATGTGCTTCTTGCAAAACTTTGTACTTAAGCTATGAATCTCGAACCAAATAAATTATTCCCTTATAGGATATCATCCCATTCAAAATTATGTATTTATAATCTCCCATGAGTACATCTAATACATCACAAGCAAACTTATCTTTGGCATATTCAACTAGTAGCATGTCTTTCCAATTTTTAGCAATGTCCTTGAGAGAAAAAGAAGGTCTTCAAGATAATGCATATGCTACAATGTTATTATTTCATTTCACATATTCAATATCAAAATAATAAGCTTGGATCTTTCTTACCCACTTTTGTTTCCTTTCATTTAAATCCTTTTGGGTAAGGAAGTGTCTTAGATTATTGTGGTCAGTTTTCACCACAAACTTGTTGCCTACCAAGTATTGTCAGAATTTGGCAAAGGGATGCATGATGGCCAAAATATCTTTGTCATATATGGAGTAAATATTTTCATGAGGCTGCAAATTTCTACTCTCAAGGGATATAGGGTGTTGGCCTTTCTTTAGGACAACCCCTACTCCTCCACCTATGGTGACTTGCAACTTTGGAAGCCATGTGTTGCATTGCATTGTGTTGTGACTTGGAGTGACAACTGTGAAGCCATCGAATGGTTCAATTGGTATATTTATTTTCTCCACCATATCTGCATCAATGAAATTATGTGTATCTCTTCCATCTACCAAAACAATAGCTCCTTGTCCCAATACCACACCCTTGCATCGAATAGTGTGATAGTGAGGCACTGCTGAAAGTATTGCCATTCTTGCTTTGTCCGGTGAAGGATGAATTTATTCTTGTTTTTCTTCTTCAGCTGTTGTCTCATATTCCTCCTATTGATCTGAAATGTGCCCTTATTCATCCATACCCCCTTCATACTCATTATTATCAGAAAATACTTCTATGTATTGAGCTTTTCCTTTAGCAAATTTATGCCCTGGTGTCCATGGTTGGAAGCATGTGAAGCACAATTTTTTCCTTTGAAGTTCATCCTTGTTTTGTCCTTATTTCTTATCCTTTTAATATTTATCCCTTTGAAAAAAATTCTTATCAGGTGCATCCTTTTTCCAAGGCTTTCTTTCAAATATGAAGTTAGGCTTGGGAGGAAATCTTGTTCTAGGAAGCACATTTTGAAGATCTCTAGTCAAGCTCATTGCATCATTTAAGTTAGTAGGCTTGTGGGATTTGACCAAAAATTTTAAGGTCTCTGCTAAAAATTCCATGAAAAACAATACTAACATTCCAATATATACATTATCAAACTTAAATGATAATATTTGGAATTCCAACATATACTCATTAGGAGTCCCTACCTGCTTCAATTGTGTTAGTTCTTAAAAAGACAATTTTGGATCTTTTTGCTCAAGCCTTTGTAGTACCCTGTCAATAAATTCCCCATATGTTTTAAACTGATCATGATCCAAGGTTTTCAGGCCATGGAACCACCATTCATTGGAATCTCCATCCAAGTGAAAAATAGCCATTTTTAAAGCATATTCTTCCACCATTGGATTCAGCTAAAAATACACATCCAATTTTTGTACCCAAGTGTTAGCAGAACTTTGAGTTGAACCATCAAAAGTAGGAAGTGGAAATTTACCTATGACACAATTAAATTCTTTGTTTTTGTGTAGAGACTTATTGTCCTCCTTATTTTTGATTTTGTATGCCATGGTGAAGTACTACTCAAATGTTATACTTCTACATTCTTCATCCAATTTAGCCCATTCTTTTGTTATTGTATCAATTTCAAATTGAATGTTAGTCTCTTGTTTGGGAATAAGAAATTTAGGTGAATTAGGCCTTGGTGTGCTATGAAATTCATGGGGTCTATTATGATGTCCTATTCGTGAGAAAATGTGCTCACCCATTGTCTTCTTTTCTGCTGATTGTGAACTACCACTATCTCCTATTATCCCTTTGCTTCCCATTTGACTGGCCATCAATTCAAATCCTTTTGCTATCTGTTGGGTCATGTATACCATATGCTGGGTAATTTCCTTGGAAATTTATTCAAACAAGGGTTTTATAAGTTTGAGATACTCCATTTTCTCCTTAGTGTAGTCTTCTCCCTCGTGAACCATAGCTTTAGTCAAAGGTACCTTTTTTTTCTTCTAGTTCTTCTTCTACAAGCCAATCACCTTCCAATTCAGATTCTAAGGGTGGTGGTTTATTGCTTTGAATATTTTTTAACACCATCAGGTTCCAATACCATTCTCTAATACCACTTTTAATGTCCCTTTTTAAAATTTTTAACAAAATACCCAATTTTCTAATTTTTTCACAATTTTGGCTCTTGACTAGTTTTAGTGTCTTGGTCTCCAAATCAGCCCAATTGCTCCCAAATATTAAGATAAGGTGTATGAATGATATAATAACATAAATATTATGTTAATGGGTGTATTATTTAATTCCAATCACTTCTTCAAGTCTGTACTAAGTTTTGAACAAGATAGATGATTTTACTGGCAATTTTGGGCTCAAATCCCCCCTGGGATAAGTGGTAGAAATGGTTTCCAAATGTGAATAAACACACTATATTTATTAAATTGAATCATGGGATGTGTATAATACATTATAATAGACTCATATGCATAACCAATTGACCTCCCATTGCTGTTATCACTTCTTTCAATCAGATATAAAAAACTAGTTTTGGACCCTTGGGGAAATGAGGTGTAGTTTGCTCCAATTGCTACAAAATTTGACCCAATGGCCAAAAATTATAATTTAATGAAAATTAAAACCATAATATACTTTAATTAAATTCCATTCATTCATAAATCATTAATATTTTATACATCCATTCGAATTCATCAAGATTACAAGAGTTTACAACTAGGTAGTGGGGAAATGGCATTGCTTCTTCATTATTGAGAAATAATACATGAGATTTCTTGGATTTTGAACTGATATATTTCTGAACTTAAATATCAGATATTTTAAATCATAATAAAAAATACTGGAGCAAGATAATCTCCCTCAAAGAGATGAATAGCTCACCAAGTGCGCCTCACTCCATAGAGCCAAAATATGGTGAGAAAACTTGAGATGAAAGGAAGAACAAGATGAAATTGATATTTCCATGAGATTTTGTAGCTTGAACCTGTAAATTATGACTCCATTTAATATCCTTTAAATACCTGAGTTGCCTCTCCAAACACCAACTAGGATGGGAATCTTTCACCCTTGAAATTGGCTAAGGCATGAACTAGTCATCCACTAACTCTCTCTCTTCACAATAACAATTTAAAAAATGATCAAAAGGACCTTATCATGGCCTATACATGAATTTTATAAACATTATTGGTCTTATAAGGTTCCAAATCCATCCATAAACCAAATCCAAGTCGAATTGGTGTGGCTTCTCATGCTATGCCATGTGGCCTCTCTCTTCACCTTCCCTCTTCTCCCAAATTCGAGTAGGAGCCTCTTGGCCTTCTCCAACTCCCATGAGAACCCTCTAAGATGATATATTTAGTCCTAAAATGTCAGATATTTTAGATGTCATCCTTAAGATCTGATTTGTTTCACAACTATCATAGAATCTCCATCATTGGTGTCATAGATGTCATAAATGTAAGGGGAATCTAGCCAAGTGTCCATGAAACTCCTATTTGTCTCTTCCTCTCCCCATGTAAGTTACAATTAATCCCAAATTTGACCTGTGAAGTATATGGACAAGTATATTAACCTTATAATCCATCCAAAAAACATTAGGCTTCCCATAGATTCGAGATTGCAAGAGGAGGATGCCATTTAACATAGGAATTATAGCTTGAGTGGGCCCCATAGTCTCCATGTATCTCCATTATCCATAGCAATTTCATTTTTCACTTGAATTCATTTGATTAAATCCATTAAATAAATATTTATTCCTTCTAATTTCTAAACACCATTTATTAGATCCCTTATTAACTTCCCAATGTTTCCACCCAACCTAGGGAACTAGTAGGATTGATGGAATTTTCTTGCTATGCAATTATTTGAATGGGGACATTACAGTATCTTCCTTGGTCAAGGAAAGTATGTAGTGGAGATTATGAATATATTCAAAATGTATCGTCATTTGTGTTCATTGCAAATCATATGTCTCGAATTGTATTAGTCAGATACATCAATGAGACAATCATCTAGCGAGTTCCTGACGGATCTGAGACATGTTCACCTGATAGCTGCAAAGCATGTACTGAGGTACTATTGAGGTCTGGAAATTCGCAGGTAACAACAGCAAGGGATTATCCCCATTCAACGTTCCCAATTAGCCGATGACTGTTTGGTGTAGGGAATCCGTCCAGTTTGCGGTCTGGCTATCGTAGGTCAAGTAACAAAAATAAAGGTTTTACCGGTTGCAGCCTGGTCCACCATATGTATTTTTGTATTTTTGAATTAAAGTATGATATGCACATGCCTAATTAACATGCAGGGTGATAAAGAATGCCAGGAGTATTCACAAAGTGATGCGCAGGTTCTTACCTCTCGTCTTAGGACTCGCAAGCATCTAAATCATATACACAGTAATAAAGTAAATCTAACTATCTACCTATCCCCGGGGAGTCAAATTGCCACTTATTAATGAGTAATGTATATTGTACATGCATTCTAAAGAGAAATTATAGATAGCTGATATTTCTTACCACAACACATGAACGATTAAAGATATTTAAACAATCAGATAGCTAATTGCTTATGGACAACATTCATTACTCAGGGTGGTAATTTCACAGAATAAACCATAAATCATTCAAACAAGAACATAAGACCTAAGAGTTAGAACGATCTCACAGTTAATGGACAAAAATCCAGAAAATGAAATAGTTCATCTTCCACCAATCCATGGCATAACATTTGAATGTCCCACCAAACTTTGAATGTCCCACCAAACTTTCTCTGACAGGAAAACAATAATTCTTTATTGCAAAAAAAATTAGTTCTTCTTACAATATCTCTTTTCTTGTTTCATAGGGAAAAAGCCCCTTCCGTCCTTCTACGTTTCTATATTTATACAAAAATAATAAGACTGTTGGGCTTCCTACGAATAACTCTTGGGCTTCCCCAACTTTTCGCCTCCCAAAACTTTACTTTCACTAAATGTTTACAAAATTTCAGCATATTACAAAAATGGACAAACATTCATGAGGAGGCTCCTGCTTGAGTATTTAGGAATTTCTTCCAAGCTAAAGCCTCTGAGGTGATGCCTTCAAACTCAGAAGGTTCCAAAAAATGAATATTTATATCGAACTTTGCAGCTTGGTTCTTGATGGCTTCAATTTTGGCTGCACTCAAACGAAGCTGATCTTCTAATAGCTGTACACTGACTGCGGAATGGTCTACCTCATTCCTTAAGGTCTGGTCATTGAGAGCTTTAATGTGCTGTATTTTATTTTCCTCTTCTTGGTACCTTTTCTGCAGAATCTCCACAAACAAGTTGTGGTCTGGAAAAGCATCCAGTCTCTACTCAGCTTCTACTTGGCACCGGTTATAGGTAATCAGGAGCCTTCTGAAGAATTTTGTATATTCCCCTTTCGTATTTCTAACAGCCTTTTTGAATTCCTTAGCCGTGTTGATGACAAACTCTAATAAGTCGTAGTCCTGTTTAAGGGCCTGTCGATCTTTCGAGGGCAGCTCTGCAGGAGCTTCTTCATCGTTCTCTAGTCTTGCCATCCTTGCTGTTAGGACTTCCAGGATGTCCTGAGATCTATCAACAAAATACAAGGAGGTCTCCAAAATCTCCTCCAACCGACCATCTACTTGTAAAACCCTGCATCTTTCTTCTTCTATGGCCGTCTGCAACCACAACATCTTGGCTTTATGTGCCAGCACATGATCTTTTAAAGGCTAGAGATTAACCTGTTGTTCTTTGGCTTCCTTCAAAGATGCTGTCAGAGAGGTAATATGCTCTTGAAGCTTTGCCTCTTGTTCTCGAGATTGCCTCTCATTTTCCTCCAAGGTGGTCTTTTGCATCTCTAGATCTTCTATCTTTCCTAGCAGCTGCTCTTTTTCTGCCCTCAATTCTTGATATTCTTGTTGTATTTTCTCTAGACCCTTCTGGGAAGTTTCCATAGATATCCTCTCTGCTTGGAGAACCTGCAATTCAGCCTTTGAAGACTTTATCTCCTTTTGCATGTCTTCAAATTTTCTCTTCAGCTTATTGTTTTCTTCTCTTTCCTTCCTTAGTGTGTCTTTTAGTTGAGAAGAAGACTTCTTAGACTGCTCTAGATCAGTCATTATCTTATCTACATTGTCCTCTGTAGCACGTATCAATGCAGCCCCTACTCTAATAGTGAACCTGGGGTCTCTGTCTGTTCCGTATACAATAGTCGTATCAGTTATCATCTTCCCAGACAGGCCGCCTGTTTCAATCTTCTTTTCAGTTCTTTTGACTATTCTTTTCCTTTCTTTATCATAGAAGATAGTATTGAAATCAGGGACCTCTTCCCCTATCTTCTGTTCAAATGGGACTAGTCTAAGGGTGGGGGACATAGACTGTCCAGGTGGGCTGACAGCAGGTACTTCAGGGTCTTGAACATCGGGATTCTCCACTTCCTAGGTCTGAATGTCTGCTATGTCAGAGGCTGACTATTCTGTCACTGTCTGGGTTAGATTCATCCTCTCTGCCTCCTGCTTCTGAAGCTCCTCATCTAGCTTCCTTTTCCTTTCTTCTTCTTCAAGTCTGGCATCTTCTTTTGCTTTTCTGGCTGCCTCTTGTGCATCTCTTCTTTTCTCTTATTCTTC
This sequence comes from Pseudotsuga menziesii, assembly GCA_001517045.1. NCBI lineage: Eukaryota > Viridiplantae > Streptophyta > Pinopsida > Pinales > Pinaceae > Pseudotsuga > Pseudotsuga menziesii. The sequence continues at coordinate 438,516 of LPNX010807195.1, forward strand.
TCCCTTCAGCCACCCTTCGGCTTCTTGGGCTAACCTTTGGGCTTCTTCGTTTCTTTTCTTGGTTTCCTCATCGGCCTTTGCTTACTCATCATGCCCCTTTCCACCTTTGGTGGTGATCTTCTTTTTGAACCTTTTCCTCAAGGCTGTTATGTTCAATGCACTGCGGAAGACGGACTCTTCTCTATCCCAATGGTGAGTATATTCAAAATGGACATTGGCTTCTTTGCAGTGCTCAGCAACCTTGTTGTGGGAGTCATTCCTGTGGAAGGGCATTTCACCAAAATGAAACTTTTCCAACTCCTCCACAAATTCATCTGCTTTCTTTACTCGGGTAAACTTATAACTCCCCAACCTGAAAGGCAAAGGAGGATATGCAGCTTTCTTATGTTCAAATAGAAAGCTTCCTATGCCATCTATGAAGACTTGCCTAACTGCCTCTTTATGAATTATATAGTCTATGGCATATTTGGGCAGTAGGGAGGGTGCTCTAGAGCCTCCAAGCATCATGAAATAGAGCCCCTCCTCAGTCAGGTAATAATCAACATATTCCTCGATCACCTGCTGTGCTTCTTTAGACATGCAGTCACATTATTTCAGGAAAATAAGAGTATACAATGGCATGATAAAATGTTCACAGACCTCCCTGTAGTGACTGTGGTACTTGTGAGCCCACAGTGGCTTGTATGCGGAGTAGACAGGTATCCTTTCTCGGTCCCAGATGCACCTTAGGCCGGGGAAAGGTTGATTGCACAGTATGCAATCAATGAGTATGGCACTCATGTAAAATTCTGACTTCTTTTGGGACACTCCTCCCAAAGCTGAGGCCATACAAGTTGAAAGACTATTCGACACTATGTTGGCCCAGTTGAAAATGGTCCCCTGTGTCGCGACATAAAAAATAATCGACATCCACTCCAATTTGAAGCTTTTTCCATGAGCTCTCCCAAAAATTCTATTGAGCATTAAGGCAATGAACCTATAAGGGGTCCTTAAGCTCGCAGTGTCATATTCTCCCGTCGGCCTAGTTCTAAAGTTTCTTCTAGGCATAAGCATCCTCTTGAGGGTCTCAACGAGGTCCATTCTAATGTTTCTCAGCCAATCTTCAGTTAAAAATAATTGTGCTTCTGGCAGGTGGTAGGCCAAGGCTACATATCCTAGGCTATAGGTAGCATAGCCTTGTTTGTCAACATTCTCAAGAATCATGGTGGTTACATCTGCCCTGGGTAGAATCCACCCAATTACTTCAGAGCATGGAAAGAGCTCCGGTCTTGTGGAAACTTTCATTAGTGAATACCTTTCTATATTAGCATATGTGCTTTCTTCCTCAAAGCCTATATTAGGCACCTCTTGGTGCGTGATCAACTTGTAGATGTCTCCCCACCGATACTCAGGATCGACACCAGTTATACATTTGGTGTCTTCATAAATATATTCGGTCTTGGTGATGAATTCTACACCGGGATCCTCTTCAACCACAGGGGCCTTGTTCTTTTGCCGCTTAGACATTTTGAGTTCGGAGGAATCTTCTTGTCACGTATAAAATTGTAACTATTAGGCTATTTTTGGATAAATTGCAGAGATTGAGATAACAATGTAAATTTTTTTACCTCATCTATGTTTAAAATGACGACAGTTAATTAAATGAAGAAAATATGTTCACGCTAATACTCCTGTCTACACTGAAATCGGCTGAGTCAACAAAGCTTGAGTGGGAAACAAAGTCTACATTAAAATGAGGAAACCTCGGGCTCTCTACGGGCACCATGACCACTGCGCTACGTGGAACGACATGGGCACTGATTCTAGCCATTCAACGGGGTGTTTCAAGAAACACACTATCCATGTGCCATCTATGGTCCGTCTAATGCTGCATGGTGCTACACTACCCCAGACTGGGTGAGGTTCGAATCCGACCATGAACCGGGTCGCTTGAAACAACGAGGTAAAAAGGCAGCCCTGGGTTGAAGGATGCGGGTAACCTGAGTGGGGGCAACCAATTCGATATTCCATAGGGAGGCCATGAACCTTCCCCTAATGGCTTATCATAAACTGGGGCAGACTGGTGCAGATAGCGTAACGGTCGTTTGCACCATCCCCCCCAACCATCAAGAACAAGGTCGGAAACCATAACGACCGTGGAAGAAAACTACCCCATGGGCAACAAACTCCCCTACTGACAGTATCTAGGATCGCCCAACATATATATACATGTAAACGATGTGGAACAAGGGAAAACAATGTGAAAAACCTAACCATGGAACAATAATCAAAACGCCCAGTCGAACGGAATGGGATAATGCATATAAGAGCCTACCTGTCACTGCTATGCGACTGGCAGGAGGAAGACCGTTAATCTTCCATGGTTGAGCCACCTGGGAACATGGGTACACCGACAGTGGGGGTCCTGGTAGGCTCGATCGAAAATGACAGCACACAAAAACGACAGTCCAAAATAGCAATAGAATAATTAACTTACCCGACCCCATACATATATAACTGGTCAACCAAGAGCGGTGGAAGAAAACGCCGGACAGTGAAAATGCAAGGATCGGAAATCATATGGACATCTCCTCCCGTAACGTCGGGTGGTAAAACAATTGGGAGAGCCACCGAGGCATCGAGAAGAGACCAAATAACCAAAATAGCGGATCTCGCAAGACTAAGCGTTGGCGCAATAGAAGATGAGGAGCCACAACAGCGGAAACAGAAGAGACATCACGTTCCACAACGTGAAAAATCTAAATCGGAGGAAAACCAAATAAATGACTGGAAAGACAGCGCTTTTTGGAGCCGAAACGGCGGACGCTGAAAACTTAAGGATAAATCAATGGGATTGGAAAAATTAAGGTGATGCGCCATCCGCCACTGCGGAAAACCTAGAGACAATATGCTCTGACGGAAAACCAAACGACAACCGATTGAGATTAAAGTGAATAAAAGTGTCGGATAAAACAATTGGACCTAGCTGCTTATTACTTTTCCACAATGGTGGAAGCGCAAATGACAAAGCCTCCGACTCAAATACTCAACAATGCGTTTCGAGGGCAAGGTAAACTTAAACAAGTAGTGAAACATTCCTGGCATCAGGAAAAGTTTTTTCTGCAGAATCATCCAACCAAAACAAAAGTCAAACCAAGATAGGCAAAAGGAGGGTCCCAAATTTTTTTGAATTTTGGGAAAAAAATGTTGCAGCTGCAACAGGTACCTAAAAGGTACAATGTATTATATGCTCAAATATGACGTGAATCAGAAGATTAACCTACATGATTATGTTGATTCAGATTTGGAAGGTAGCACCACTGACAGGAAGAGAACCTCAGGTTTCTGCTTCAGTTTAGGATCTGGCATGATCTCCTAATTCAGCAGGAAGCAATCATGCTTGGCTTCGAGTACATTCGAGGTAGAGTATGTTGCTACTTTCTCGTCTAGTTGTGAGGCAATGTGGTAATGAAAGCTACTTTCTTACTTGTTTGATCTCCAATTGGATGTGACTTGTATCTTCCGTGACAATCAAAGTTGCATGAAGCTGTCATAAAACTCGGTGTTCAATGACAAGTCGAAGCACATCAAGATCAAGTTCCACTATATCAGGGATGTGGTGTAGAGAGGAGCAGTGAATCTCCAATATGTGGAAACGAATGAGCAGATAACCAATGTGTTGACCAAGCCTCTGGCGAGAGTGAATTTTGAGTACTTAAGAGAAATACTTGGTGTGATCCAGATCGAAAGCCCTTGAAAGAGGGAGGGATGTGTTCTAGCATAACTGGAGAGACATGTCGTATGAGGTTAAAATCCTGGCGAATATCATAGGTTGCTCAGACATGATCAGTCCTGTAGGTTGTCCTTGGATGTTATAATTCATGGCGAAGCTCACATGTTATCCTTGGATGTAATAATTCTTGATATGATTCTATACTAGAAATAGAGGATGTATAATATCTCACATGGAAAATGAGACAGGTTGTCAGAGCGAGAAAAATCCCGGTGAAGCAGGACGCTCAAACGGAATCACTCCTGTAGGTTGTCCTTGGATGTAATTAGTCCTGGTGAAGCTCGCATGTTATCCTTGGATGTAATCAATCCTAAGACATGTTATTTGAGTGTAAATATGAGCCCTTGCATGGTACACATGTTACTAGAATGTAATAATTCATGTGGGTTGTCCGACTGTAAAAGGAGTCCTAGTGTAGTATGCATGTTACTCGGATTTAATACGCCCCAAAGGTTATCTGAATGAAAAATATCCTAGAATTAGGTTGTTTAGATGTAATAAGCCCTTGAGGTTGACCTAGAATGTAAAATTCCTGATGTAGGAGCTTATTTGGTCATAATCAGTCCTTACATATAGATCTATATATGTTTGTGTTCCCATGTTGAGATGATTAGGTCATGAAGCACATGAGGTGCACCTAAGAAGTTCTCCTTTATTGGTAGAACGCAAGTTGACCATGGATGTTCTATGTGCTTTGTTTTGGTTTGTGAAGGAAAAACTAGATGATCTGGATACGATGAGATAAAGGTAGAAGACATAGGTTATTTTCGTGGCAATGTAAAGAAGGTCCTGGAAAGTCCCTATGAGATGGCTTGCTCAAAGATGCAATCAAGACCTGGATGAAAACTAGGCCTACACCCAACATGAAAAAGGGTTGGCTTTGTAGAAACTTCTGATGGTAGATAGTACCATTTGATGATCGATAAGAAGATGATGATGGAAGAAAATATGATGATGACTCTATGACTCTGTGATGATGACTCTACGATGAAGACTTGACCAGATGTGTTGATGACTGTTGAAGAGAGGGAATACCTTCCTAGTTAAAAGGGAGTGTTGATTTATTTGTAACTTTGAAAGATATTCCGATGTATATTATCATTGTATGTTGTTGTACCCCCATTGGAGATGTGTTTTCCTCCTTGTAGGATGTCTTTATTGTCTCTAGACCTTGAGGTACAACCTCTGTTGTAAGTCAGGGAAATAGTTCCCAGTGTAACATCATGAAATATGTATTTGGAGTATCTCTCGGAGAATTTGGCCCTGTTAGTGAAATAGGTTGGCCCAATCCTGTAAAACTCTAGTAACTTGATTAGTATAAATAGGGAGGTACCCTCCCTCATTTATACACACCTCACAATCACTCAAGTTCGCATGAGAGAGAGCATTGGAGAGAGAGAGAGAGAGAGAGAGAGAGAGAGAGAGAGAGAGAGAGAGAGAGAAGGGAGGAGATATAGATATCTACTGAATACTTCTTATTACTAGGATTGATCATCTTATGACAAAGTCTTTGTGTCTATAGTATTATGAGGAAGTTTGCAAGGTTTTCTCCTTTATGGTTTCCCTGGTGAAAATATTTGTGTCTTGTGTATCTGTTATATTTTATGCATATCGATGTACTTATTATCATTTCAGATAAATATCCTAATTAAGCTAATACGATCTAGAAAAACTAACATTTATACTCATGCTCCCTCATGCACATGGATGTGTATTTGGAAAATGAAACCAAACTTGATAATGGAATCTTATTTTAGTTCACTTTTGTTCCACACAATATTATTGAAGTCTATTTTTAGACAACACATAGGCTAGTAGAAAAGATGAGGTATTGACTTAATTCTCTATATTTGGAATTTGGAATGCAATATTTTTCCTAACTAAACCATGATCCTGCGATGTAATAAAACAACATAGGCATCTAAATTTGATAACATTTTATGTTTCTTCATTTTCCTTGATATGTTTTAATCTAGAGAGTACCTTAAAGGACATACCATTTTTCATTACAAGTGTTAGGATATTTAGACATTCACGACTTAGTTAAGATCAATTTGATTTAATGAATTTTTAGGTAAAGTGTGTTTCCTTAGAATGCATTTGATACTAAAGGGTCACAATATTTTCTAGACATAAAGTGATCCAACGATCACAAAATGTTCCAGATGTAAAGTGATATGACGGTTCATCATCTCCTTGATATTAAGAACTATATTTCTATGTGGCTTGACACCCAAATTGTATGTGATCTTTATTCAAAAAGTAATGAGGGTCATCTATTGATGATCGATTTTGAGAAACTCATATGTACAAATTTTTCCTTTTACTTTAATATATTTCCTCATACGGTCACATTAGTTGGGTCATGGACTATTTCTATCTATGATATTTTTAACCACATAATACAAGGTGTATCAATCTTTGATTTATTTGTGTGGGTGGTTTCTTATGGTGTTCAACATGTGTGGAAATACCTTGTTTTGTTAATCATGGTATCATAACACTCAAATGACTAACAAATTCTACTATATTTGTGCATTTATGAGTTGAGAGTTGTTCCATTGCATCCGAATCACTTTTTTCAATTGGAAACACTTTTCATTTCACTTGAAATGGTCTTTGTTTACCCAAGATATGTTCATTTTATTAGATTTAGAGGCTTATTATTTTCATTGTGATTTTTAAATCTTTCTTATACTGTTTAAATATTTCAGTTCGATTTTTCCATTTATATTCTCAAATTGTTCTATTTATGATCTATGCACACTCTTTGTTGTGCACATTGTGTGAACTTGGAAAGTCATAAACATAGTGGAAAGTGTTCTATGTTGAAATGTTTTGCAGGAAAAAATAAGGTTTTTGGGGATAAGTATGCACTTTGAGGCTTAAAAACAAATACTTTCCTTCATTAAATTTGTTATATATTTTGTATTACCTCACTTGGTTGAAAATTATTTTATTAAATAAGAGGTCTTCAGCTCAAGTATTTGTTTCGTTCAGTTATTTTTTCAAAGCATTAATGTAATTTTAAATTATTGCATAACTTTATTGTTAAGAGCATTTCATTTATTTTATAAAAGTTTATCACCAAAAAGTAGTTTTAATATTATTTTTTTTAAGGTACTTTTTTGCATGCAACTTTAATTTATAAAGCAATTTCATTGCAAAAGTGTTTAAAGTGTGTGACTTAATTTATTGTAAGAATAAATTAATTTGTGATAGTTAACTTGTAGGCAAAGTTAGTGAATGAAGTGAATATCATTTACTCGACAAGCTCATTGTGCATTTTCACCACATGGGCCAACCTCTACCTTCCATGTATAACCTTGGTCCATTTTAATGCTTACTGGATTGCCTTGGGAAGAGAAACTATCCCTAATGATGTTTTAAAGAAAGTCAAATGAGATAATAAAAATGATGAAGCATAGGGATTAATCAAAATATCTATGTCTAGTGATTTACAGCTTCAACTTCAAGGAGTTGACAAACTAGGTGAAGCTTGGACAAAGTTGAAAATTATATTTAGTAAACACTATGAGGTTGAAGCTTACCAACTCAATAACTAGTTGATTGCTTTAAATCCTAGTGATTTATCTCACATTGAAGGCTATATATAAAAATTTAAAACACTTAAACTTTGAAGTGAATAATGCAAGATACATGTTGACGGGCATATGTGACTGCACGTAACGGGGAAGACAACCCAGACCAGGATCCTTAGAGCAGGTTCCAGGCTGTTTGGGATGGTTGTTTCCGACAGGTTTAAAGGCTCCGTTAGCCTGAAATTTAAACTAAGTCTAAAAGATAAAACTAAAGCTATTATTTTGGTTAATTAAATCGAATGTACAAATCAAACTAGTTAATCTACTTACTAATGAATTAGTAAGTTGATTAAATTAATCTATGAATCAAATCTATTTAATTAACTAGGCTTATAAATAATCAAAAACATGTTTAAATGAGTTATAAAATTTACATTATTGACAACTATACATTAATTACCAAAAATCAGAAAATAACCTGAATATGATTCAATGGCTGTTTTTTATAAAATAGTTTAAAAGAAACAACATGTAAATCAATTTATTCTGGTCAAGAGCAATGCGAGAAATTAACCATGAAATCGATTTATGCTAATAGAACTACCGCACGGATACGCTTTGATATTATTTAAAGAAGTTTAAATATTAACAAAACCATACAGTAATGATTACAAATCATATAAACAACCATATCGATTGTCAGTTACACGACATGATATATCAGCAAAATCGAAAACATGAAAATCGATAGTCATACAAGAGATGCATATTTGTAAAATTCTGTAAAGAATAATAACAAACATAAATAAAATAGAAAGGAAATGACAAGACTAATAGATATCAAGAGTATATGCCCAGTATGCAAACAGTAAACATATATTAAAATATCACCGGTTCAACAAAACGTGGCTGCAGACAGGTAGCTGTCTAGAGTCGCAAGTACATCAAACCCAGTCTTGTTCCTTCCCTTCCATTAACTATCGACCCCTTAGCAGCAGTATTACTGAGCTTTCAAGAGAGAAATCTCTTAATCTTTAAAAGCATACAGTCTGCTTTCCCCAGCTCCAGCTCTTGATTTGATCTTCCAACATTGAAAAGGAAGTTCTTCAATGCTATTGAGCATTTACAGAATTATTCAGGTAGCAATGTTTTGATCTGAGAGAGCAATCTCTCAGTCCAATCCTCCTCCTCCTTCAATCAAATTCTTCCTTGCTTAAATAAACCAGGATCAGAAGAAATCAAAAGAAAATAAGCTCTACACAGGCGAATTTCTGGAAACAACCATTTCGTTGCCGGCCGCAACTGCAAAAATCGTGCTCAAAGGATCCCCGAAATCTCCTAGAATCCATCATTTTCTGGCGAAATCCTCCTTACTATTGTTAAATGGGTCCGTTCTGAAGAAAACCCATGTGCCAGATTTTTTAGATTTGCCTCCGTTTGTTCACAACGTGCCTCAGAAAATCGCCTGTCAATTGGAAACGCGATTTTGTAACTGGCAACAATCTCGGCAGTTTGTTCCTTTTCTGGAATGAATCTAATCAACTGAAACCCTCGAATCTCTCATGAATATCTGCAGAAACAAAATGAATAACTCAACAATTATTATTGCTAGCTACCCATGCATTAATTTCTGGAAGAGAAACGTGATGATACAATCAAATAATATCTCAGCAATATTTAATTCATACTAAAAGATTTTCAAAAACAATTAATGAATATATATTTGCTGAAAACTAAATCTCTTTCAACTGCAGAAACTTAGAATTTATCTGGCCACACATGTCTTCACCATCAATTCAAATATGGTAACGTGGTAACAATACTTTGGAAATTGTCATGATGTCCATCCACTTATCAAGATATGACATTAATAGCAAAAGTGCTGAAAGCTTCACTACCATAAATCTCTTTTCAATACAAACATTTTAATCCATGAAATAATTATTTATTGTTTAAAATACCCTTTTGGTTGTCATTTCGTATGAAAAATATCCAATAATATTCATGGTTATTTGTCTTTTGCCAATATGGAGGAATGTTCACCAATATTACCAATACTAAGAATGCTTATATTGTTTGAGCTCATGCATATTCCAAAATATATAACTCTTAATGACATCCAAGCATCCATCCTTGGTCTTTTGAATAAAATGCATCCACATCTTACTATATAATAATTTCAACCTTCAGAAATGAGAGACATGCTATGCGAAATACACATCCCATAACCCATAATATCGACCTCGACCTCTTCATACAATAATAAATATGACATATGAGGCCCATTATAGAAATCAAGATCAAATAACAAGGTTGTGCTATGCGTAAGCCTTGGAAATATAATTCGAATGAACATTGATAAGATGCCAAGAATATAATAATCAACCTTAAACCTTATCAAGATTCACGATAACAAAATCACATAATAAAATTAAATAATAAATATTCGGATAAGATTTCAAGATTAAGTTATGACAAATGATTAACACTAATCACTTGATTTTCAATACAAATCCACTCAAAATGATAATTTCAAAGTAATGATTTTGTCAACTAATCCATAGTTCACAAAGATTTCTTTTAAAAACATTGAATTTCATGTTTCAGCAGCTGCTGGAATGTCACCATTTCAGTAGCTATCAATTCTCTAGTTTTGCTATATGAAATTCAAACATTTCATCAAAACAAAATACAATTTTGTTTGATGAAATAATATTTTTTTAAAAGGCTGTTGGGTAGAAGCACAACAATACATAAGAAGGATATCCAATGTATTTATACGATTAGGTTTTTGTCTCTACTTTCTACTCCACAAAAGAAACTCTGGGAGTTGCTTATAAAGCACCCGATATTTAAGAGTTTTTGATTCTTTGTTTAGAGAGTGAGATAAGTTCTTGTACATTAGAGTTATCAACACTATAGGTACATATATTAAGGACTTACTGGCACAAAATTTTTACAAATCCAACTATCCAAAGAAGTAACATCCTCACAATAACAAACAAAACAAGGGTTCCAAACCCTCCCAGATAAGTCCTTCTCCCAACGATGAGAATTAAACTAAATTGAAAGGTAAAAAATATGAGAGACATTGTAATGTTTCTAGGTGAGATGGTTATATGGAGTCTAAGTGTTTCAAGAGAATGGAAACCTTAGAAGCATCCATGAGGAAGCAGAACATCAATCTTGATTCTTCTTCTTCTAACTCTTCTTCTCATGGACTAACACTTTCTCCTTCTGGTTTTCCCTTCAATGCAACATCTGCTTGTTATTCTAATGATTTTTTAGTGATTATAGAGCATATTATTACATGGCTAAGGATAAATCCATAATTTCAGCTCTCAATGAATGTAACATCAAAAAAACATTTGTTGGTGGTGATAATCTCTTAGTGTTGTATGGTTTTAAAAACTTGACTAGATGATGGTCATTTCAATGTTGTATTGTGAGTTCCAAGTATTTCTTGTAATATTTTATTAGTATACCCAATCAATCACTCAGATAAAGGTAAATTAGTAGATTTTCCACCTCATGAAATTGTAATAAAGGATTTATAAGATCCTAAGCATGTCCTAGCAACTAAAATGGTTGATGACATTACTATCTTGTACATATTTAACTTTGGAATATTATATTTTCATCTATTTTTATTACTCATAGAAATAAATTCAAAGCAAACTTTGAATGGGAAACTGGGTCATCTAAATTATCATTCATTATGATATCTATGTCATCAAAATATGTTAACTAGTCTTCCTCTCGTTTCTTGCAAAGATGGTGTTTGTCCAAGCTATGTTCTCGACAAACATAATTTGGACACTTTTTGACAAATGTTCCTCTTAGCATACTTCAACCCCATTGCAACTTGTTCATAGTGATGTGTGTGGTCCTATTCCTTCTACTTCTTTCTTTGGGTTCATGTACTTCTTAAATTTCATTGATCACTTCTCTATACACACTTGGGTTTATTTCCTAAAATTTAAAAGTGAAGTTTTTGACTTGTTTTTGGACTAGAAGGCCCTTCTAGTGAAATATTCTAGACACAAACTTCCAAAGTTAAGAATATATAATGGATATGAATATGTTAACAAAACATTTACAACTTACTGCATGCCATAAACCATTCATATGCAACCTATTATTCCATACACGCCATATCAAAATGGTGTTGCCAATAGAAAAAATCACACATTAGGAAATGGCAAATTGCATGATACATTCTAATGGATAAGGTGCTCATTTTTTTGGAAGCCATTAATCGTGCACTCCCGCAAACAAATTAAAAGATATAACACTAGAAGAAAATAAATTGCATTTTTGTATTATGAGTTAAATGAAAGATATAACCAAAGCATGGAGTAAAATGAAACTAGAGAAAATCCACTTTCATGTGTTTGGTAGTGAATCACAGGCTTACATTCCCAATGAGAAAATGAAATCATTACAACCAAGGAGTGAGAAGTGCATTTTTGTTGGATATTATGAAGATGGAAAAGGTTATAGTCTTCTTCAACCTCATTCCAATCAAATAATTATTAGGAGAAATATTAAATATGATGAAAATATCTTAGGTTATGTACATAATTCAGTGTTTGTGCCATCTTTCACTTGCAAACCATCTTTAGTAGTTGTGCCATATTCTATTCCCAACTTTTCTACTAGTAATCCTATTATAGTTTCTTCTTCATATGGTGACATTGATGATTAAAATGCACCTCTGCTTGCTCAAATTCTTCTATTTGGGTCCACTGAACATGAATGTACACCAACACCGCTACTTCCTTGATGGTTCCATACAAGACAAGAATCAATTGGTGATCTTGTCAATGATCATATAGATCAATGCCATACACATTCACAATTCTAGTGATCCTCCTTTGTCGGCACACTTACTTATACTAAGGAGGGGGGGGGTGAATCAATATGATTCTGATTTTATTGAACTACATCCACATTTAATAACTTTGAAAACCATAAGTAATTAACAACAAATATAGACATACATACAAAGTGGAATACACAAGGAGATAACGTGGAAACCAAATTGGGAGAAAACCACAAAAAACTTCTCTCTCTCTCTCTCTCTCTCTCTATATA